>MU931604.1:0-13353 GCA_036418165.1 Cooperia oncophora
TTTTGCCAATGTGGCAGCAGTCGAGAAATCCCATCAAAGAAAAAACTGGGTGGTCGAGAATCCACGAAATCTACGAGGTCTTTTTTGCCTGGTCCTAATTGATGAAGTATTTTTCAGCAGGAAAGTTCTGAAAATGTCTGAAAAGGTGAAGTCGGTTGGTGAAAGGTCTAGAGAATATGGTGGGTGAGGTAGAACTTAACCCAAATTCGTTCAATTTATGGATAGTGATTTGTGAAACGTGTGGGCGGGCGTTGTCATGCAAAAGAATCGGACCCTTTCTTTTGATAAGTGTTGGCTGCAGCTGACAATATTTTCGGTACATTTGGTCGGTTTGTTCACAGTAGGGTTCTGCTGTGATGGTTTGGCCTGGTGATGAAAAGTTATAGTGGATTACAACAGCCGATGACCACCAAACCTGACCAGAATTTTTTTTTCGCGAGGGTTCGGCTTTGAAAATTACCTCGGTGGTTCCGTCAAGAATCCAACCAGCTAGTCGGAACGGTCTCTAGTTATCACTAAATGATCCCATATGTTTACATCACAGTGAAATCCGTTCGCTAAATATAACGGGTCAATCTCTATATATAGCGCAAGTTAAGCATGTGAAGAAGGAACCTCAGAGCGTGGCGGATTTCACTATGCTGTACACGCAGTTTCAATACCGATTGTGGGGTCTACCATTTTCGGAGTTTTTTCCTTCCCTAATTCGGTGTTCAAGCTCAGATCATGTTGGGCTCAACAGTGGATTTGCCAAGGCCTAGCTCTTCTGCTATCTCTCGAACTGTTTGGGATGGGTCACCTTCAAAATCCCCCTAAAATCCTCGTCAGATATTGCTTTAGGTCGACCGCTATGAGGCTTCACCTTCAAGGCTGAAATTTCCAGAACGACATTTGTTGAGCCATTGCGGCACAGTGCTTTCTCTAGCACTATTGGGCCTCCACACCTGGTTAATTTGTTGAGCTGTTTCGATTGCGGATTGCCCCAATTTATAGTCGAAGAAAAAAATCGTCCGAAGTGCTCTTTTCACATGCTTGAAAAAATCTTGAAAAAAGGGTTTATCAAGCAATGGTGAAACGGCAATTATACCATCAGATAGCAAGAAATTCTCTACAGGATGTGCTACTGAGAAGCAAGGCAGAATGAGTTTTTAATCAGCAGTGAATGTACAAAGATTAGGTGCACAAAACGCTAAGAACTTTCCGGACAACCTAATATGATAATAAGCAGCAATGAATATTCGAAAATCAATTACTCCCTGCCAGGTCACCTGCTATTCCAAAATCAATTACTCCCGCCCCAGGTCAACCTGCCTATCCCTACAGGATTCGTCTTAACGATGAAAACGATGACTTTATTTTGCCAACTAATGTACAAGCCATATAGGTACAAACACCTCTACGAAATGCGTCATCCCTGCCTTTGTCGATACAGGACTGCTGGAATATCTCCACCTTTAAAATGAACGAGACAACTTCAACAGGTAGCGGTTCATGCGGTTAATGACAGCCACAGCGCCCTCATCACTCACTGTCAAGCCGCAAAAGTGGGACAGGTATAGAGCGTACCACTTGTACGAAAAAGGAACCCTATCTATCAGGTAGTCGCGGAACGTGTCCTTAACCATTGCATCTGGTATTTCCAGTGTTTTGATTCTAGTAATGCAATGAAAGAGGTCGGCGATTGCGCCACCACTCACAAAGTCCGGAGATCTGATCCTGTGCCCAATCTCGCGCATGATGACCACGTCCTTCATAACCCGGGTGGGTCCATTTCCACTAGGAACTATGTGGGAGAGAGAAAAATCCTGGGGCTCACGCCGATCGTGTATAGGAGCAAGGACAAATTGAACTAGTCCAAAGAAGTCGATGCCTAGTATATCTTTGAGGTTGATCAGCGTGAAGCACTTAAGCAACTACACAAGTCTATGCTCTCGTGCTATTCCGTGCCCACTAATACGTCCATCAAGATGATAAGTACAATGCACTTAATCCGATTCCCTCCGGAGAGCTTTATCCGAACGACTTCCACATACAGGCGACAATTTTTGAATAGAAAACTTAATATTCATCGAACTTTCGGAAGCTATGCAACTAAAATTCATTGGCGCACTCTGCTGCTACAAGTCAGTAGGCAGTGAAATCCAGATATGAAAATTTGGATAAAAAATGACTCAGCCGTCCAGAAGAAAGCTGGAAATACCGTGAAAATTCTCTAAATAAGCTAGCACTAAATAGTTAAAGGTGAATTCACGAAAAGACTGGTGAGACGAAGAGACACTGCGAGCCCGGGCTAAAAACTAGAAAAAAAATGTATGAAAGAACACGAAAATGAGCGAGGCGACAGACGCTCTCTCACATAGCTGTGGTCTCAAGGAAATCGACCAGGCTCTAGTTTCAAAGTCCATTTGAGTTCTTCCCACTGAATCAATTCCACAGTTTCGGGCAGCAGGAATGGCACAGCCTTTTCAGCGGTGGATGGAGCTACCTTGGTCAAGAACGGGATTTACAGGCATCGGACTCTCTTCGTTGACCAGGTTAGGGCTTTAAGTAGAGCATCTGGTAGAAGTGGAAATTCACAGAGCAACGCTATAAGCACGAAGAACGGCAGCTTGTAATAAGGAGGTGCCCTACCTACCAGATAATAGTAGTATGTGTTAATAAATTCGCACCTTTTACGCTTATTCCAACCAATTGCTTTTCAATTGCTGTTTCCTCAAGCGGGTGTGGTACCACATCCCCCCCCCCCACGAAGACAAACAGTACACCCACCTTGGTGGATCCCGATCCTTGCTGTATGCGGGAAGAATGGGTCCGCAGTTGCAGTAGCGTGCCACTTTCTGCCACAAAAGTGCACGGGAACGGGGTAGAGATCAGGATAAGTCCCTAGCTGCCGGTCCATGTCCGCCGCCGCGCTGCCGCATCAGCGAGAGCCAACATGCCTAAACGAAGCCAAACGCGCTAGTTTTCTGGGTACTCTGTGGGTTGTTATTACGGCCAGTGTTTCTGGGTGCGAGGACCTTTGGTTTCGACGAGGTGCTGCACATTGAGATAACGTAGGTGGAGCATGGCGGGTCTGCATGGACGGCCCTCCAGCACCGTTCTCATGTACTTCTAAAGGGAGAATGTGGTACTTGTGGTACTCGCCCACGGTAGAGAGCATCCTCGGAGAGAAGGTGAACCTTCAGTCCTTGAACCAGATCATATCTCAAAGCGAACACCCGCACTGGACGTACTGCCTCAGGATCCCGGATCAGTCTGACGGAAAGCTGCTTTTTGGGAACATCTTATCATCTTCGACGTTCCCTACCACGGACTGAATCACAGAACAATTAGTTACAATGCATTTCAATTATATTTTGAATCAAAAATCATTTCAGAAAGGACGGATCACGGAGAAACTGAGCCGTAAAACAATTCCGAAACGACCTTCAACAAGGTGGACTTTCTCCGACAAGAACATTGACATCGACAACAACAAGGCATAAATCAAAATCAACAACATCCAAAAAACTTAGCTGGAACGCGGCTAAACGAACGGAACAAGGGCACGTCTTAACAGCGATTTTTTCAGAAGAACTTTTACTGAACACTCGTAAACATTAAAGCATTACAAACCGGAGCGTAATAGAACGGAAAAAGGGCGCTGAAGAGATTTCCGATGTTTTATGCAAAGGTTCTAACCCCTGGTCTAATGGCAAGTCTGACAGAAAAAGCTAAACTGCACTTATTCAATGAAAGTCTTTTCCAGTCATCAAAAATTCAATGAAGTTGGTGAGAATTTGTAATCGCTCAAGCGGTTAGCTTCGGTGTTCTTCCCGGAGGATATGAAGAAAATAGGACAAATGGACAACGCCAAGTAATCCTCGTACCTAGGACACGCCATGCACTCGGTTTCGTACGAAATTTAGGGAATAGATGCGTACATTTGGTCCTCACAATGGTTTTTGAGTGTCATCTAATATTCAGGTTAAAACTGAGCCATTGAACCGCCAGCATAAAGAGACTTACTCCAGTTGAGCGACCTCAGACTAGTGCTGACGACTCACTGGGCTACGTAGAAGCAGCTCCCCTGGCCAGCAAACCATCTTCCCGGTGGGTCTATCGGGAGACTTTGTAGCACCTAGATTAAGGTCAATAGCCTTTCCTGTTCAGATCAGGGTCAGCCCAAATATCCATTTTATGGTTATGGTGGGTGGATACGGTGGCACTAATTCCTCAATAATCTGCGGATTAGAACATTCAAAGAACTGAACGATCAATCTCGTCTTCCAATTTTCTCCCTGGTCGCGATGAGGTTTCTTTCAGAAGGTTCTCCAGTAAAACAAGTAGGTAAACATCCTTTTCGGATGATCAACGAATGGGAAAATAAACAAACGAGTAACCAGGGACACATCCATAAACGGCAGTGAAATGAATGGCGCGGTTTAGCACACGAGAAAGTGTACAGAGCTATAAAACCACAAGGTCATGCACGAGAAATGGTTTCATCATTTCTTACACCACGATCTTTGACGTTTTTGAGCATGCAGAAGAATATTTGGAATTTTTCCAGAAAAACGTTACAGGAATGCCAGGTTGAACGATTCCAATTTTCATTTATTTGTTTCTTTATTTTACAACTTTTGCTCAGAACACTTCAAAGCCCTGGTTTCCTACCGATTCGCATAATTACTCCCAATCATTTTGAAGGTATTTTACTATGACAACTGCTGTATAGCACCGCAGTTCGCGCTCCGTAAGTTACCACAAGAATGCTGTTATGGACAACAGTCTTGATCCCGGGGTTCGAGAGCGACTTCTCTCTTTGGTGAGTTCAGTGTCGATTACGGGCATGGTTGATGCAGAGAGCGCACTCTGTTTACCGACTACCTCGTTCGTCGAGAAGTCTTTCCATGTGGGCAAGAAAGAAACTCACCTACGACCGTTCCAGACAAGGCTAGTGAAGCTCATGTAATATTCATCGCAGAAAATTTCCTGAGCGATTTCCTGGGGATCGCGAAGACGCTTGTTACCTGCCAAGGGTCTGCCTAGAGTTTTTGCCGTCTTGCGGTTGTGTTCGGTTTTCGAGAGCATTTCCGCCGACCAAGCGGAACGCCACCTATCTTCGGAAGAAATCTTGACAGCTGCGACTCTTCGCTACCAGGAGATACTGTGACATAGGGAGCAGGACCCGTCTTAGGTTGGGGATCCCCAGCGGGGCCGGAGGGGTTGTACTTGGCCGCTGGAGGGAGAAGGGAGTCGTACTCACCTCCGAAAACCGTTTTCGGCAGCCGACTTCTGCTGGATTTTCCGTATTACCCCCACTCAACGGCAGCTTTGACGAAAAATACTAGAATTTTTGGCGAAGGAGCTCCGGAAAATAGAATTTTTGGCGAAGAAGATCCGGAAAAGTTATAGAAAGTTGGTAGAATTCAGGAAGATAAGGGTGTCGGGTGGGATATCGGGAAGGGGGGGGGGGGTTGAGCAGAGAACTGAATTTTGAGGGGGGGGGCTTTTTGGAGGAATTTCACCATTGGCAGGTTGTGCCCTGATGGTGAACGACAATCTAGAATAAAATGCAGGCGTTAGCTCCGTTGACTGTAAGAGAGTGGCTCTACAGGAACTCATAACATGAAATGGGTCAAAAAATAGCATGGTCCATTGAGGACATTCCGAGCTCTTAAAGCTTGCACGAAGCCATTATGGACCCTTCTGCAGAAAGCTTCCAAAACATTCTACAGTATCCAAAAGTCAGAAGCTCCTGGTGAATGTTTCGGTTTTTCGGAGCAATTCGTTCGAACTGTTGCAGGACTTTCTTTCCTACCTAATAGAACAAATAAATACATATGAGTAGCAGCCAAATAAATAAAATAAGTTCTGGACGTGGTACTTTAAGAAACCGTCTGCAAAGGCATCTCGAATATAATTCTCAGAGAGCTATGTAGAACGCACAATACATAAAAAGTCGGTAGGACAAATGAGATTCAAAGTTTACTTTTCTCTTTTTACCGCTTTTGGAGGACGTAGCGTAATGGTTTCATGCGCTCATTTGTATACACACCATTGCCAGTTCGACCTTCCTAACTAGGCCAGTCAAACCTTTCCTTCAAAATTCCTTATATTACCCATAATTGGATTCTGGCAGTAATACTCAAAACAATAACCGTGTGCGTTCTTTACCTTTTTGATTGACCGCATATCCCATAATATAGGCTGAGTATAAACCACTAACACTTAGCGAGTTAAAACAGACAAAGCCATAAAAAGTATCTTGAATACGGCCATCCTCTTTGCAGTTTATCATCATAAAAAAGAAAAGTAAACTTCAGAACTCATTTCTCCTACAGCAGGATCGCCTAGCTTCGCCAGGTGATCCTCTTTCTACGTTTAGAACGGGTCTTCTCCGAGGCCTTTCTAAGGAGCAGTCGGAGCAGCGCGCGATTGAGAGAGAGAGACGAAGGAACGCTAGAAACAAGGGAGGCCAGGGGGGAAAAGACTAGAGAACACAAAGACGAGCGAGATAATAGACACCAACAGATTCGTCAATGGTACTCGCCCCTGACTGAGGCCGTTATCGGTGGGTGGGCTAACTCCGACGACTGGCAACCCCAGCGCTTCCATTATTCACTTTGAGGCGACAACTTTTGAGATTGTGTCGCGGGCTACATTGTAGAGATAAGGGACTCTAAATAAGGATTTCGCTTGGAGTCAACGCGCGTACCCCATTTCACAACCATTGCTGCCTGCTCTTATGGTAAACTAAACAGATATTCAGAAAGTGACCTGAATTATATTTGTAATAAACAAAAAACAGCGAAATTCAAATGTCACCAGATTATCACAAAAAACTACCGTACTTTCTATAGTCATTTTGCCTGTGAACAAGAAGGCGCGGCTTGGAATGAGGCGTAGCCAGATGCGAACTTTGCACGCAACTCGTCGCGGGCTCGAGAAGGCATCTCTTGGTGGAAAGGCGCTCTGGCCGAGCCCCACCCACACTTTCACACCTGACTTGCCAATTCAGTTGCCTGAGAATGAATCTTCGATAAGTTATTTAAGGTTGTGGACAAGCTGAGCACGTGGCGAAGATACGAAGGTTCTAGTCGTAATGGAAGGTTTTCGACTCAGCCGTATCTGCAGTCACGACCGTCAGAAAGTGAACAGACAATCTTAGATGTTCCCAGGAAAGCCCAAAAAATAGATGAGCAGGTGGGAACTTCAAAGATCTGTCTGGCACTCGCGCTGTACACCGGCCTATGCGACGGTCTAACTTTTATGGGCCATTCAGACTACTTACCGCTGAATAACCGACAGGCGACTGTTGCGCTTAACCAACCGTCCGAAAAACTCGATTTTGCAAAAGAGTTGGGGGTGATATTGTTTAAGGAGCCACCCACTCTTCCGACTGATGACGACTGGTGACATGCGGGTAGAAAGGCGGCGAAGCGGACAGGATATCTGGGTGGGTCCCGCGATTGTCTTGTCCCAGATGACAGAAGAAAAAGCAAAGAGGACAAGAATGTGCAATGACAGCTTCGTGTAAGCAACCACTTTGACGGAAAGTCAAAGCAACAGTGTGCTCCATCTTCCTGCCGTACTTGTCTTATTTCATTCCCGGATGCTGTCGGTTGCCGCCGCAAAGCCACTGCCGGCGCTACTCGCCGACCATTGACGTTCCCCTAGCCGCCCCATCACATTACTTTACAACGTCAATATTCTCCATCCATCGATAAATATTGCCTAGGGCCCATTCGCTAACGATTTTAACAAGCCATATTGACGGCACGGAAATGAGCCACATCTGTGCCACCATCAGGCCTCTTACTTTTTCTGACAGTTTTCGGTGAAAATATAGCCTCCATTGATGTTATTAAGACCTCATTCAGAACTGACGAAGGACCAATGAACTGACGAGGACATCATGATGAAAAGTAGTGGCCACAAGGGAATATCTGCTGAAAATCTAGGAAATGAGCAGTTTTTTTTTCGCATTATCAAGTTTGCACGTCAACCTGAAACAGGAGTAGTGAGGGCAGGGCACATCACTGGTTTGGGATTTTGGTCGCGTCCGTACGTTCGTACACCCCCCCCCCTAAGGAGTGGCTTGATACGACCCTAGTTCCCTCCTCTGACCAAGGAGGGGCAGACCACTGGTTGGTAATTTTGGTCAAGTCTAAGATTGTACGACCTCACCTAGTTCCCTCCTTATACGGGGTGAGAAATGCGACCCCCTTACCCACACAACGGACGAATACGACCCCTCCCATTTTGAACGTTCGTAAAACACGTGAAGCAGGAAAGATCAACTATCGAAAAGTTTTTCTCAGCCCAAATACGATCTCCTCTCCCAATGGCGAACGACCCCCTTCCCCTGTTGGGGAATCCCCAACAGCGATGTGCCCTGGATCAAGTTGTAGAGCGGGAGGTAAAAAGATCATGTGTAGCAGCAATAACAGCGAACACTCTACAGCCGGAAAACAATTTTCCCAACACCGCAACGATCAGTGCGACCCCTCCTCCCCAACGGTGACCAAATACGACCCTCCCCCTTTACAGCGTCCGTGAAACAAGAAAAATCAACTATCAAAAAAATTCTCAGACCAAATACGCTCCCCCCCCCTCCCGCGACCAAATACGACCCCTTTTTGAGGAAGTTAGACCCAACGATAAGTTGGCAGACCCAAGTTGCGGTGATTCCCAGAAACTAGTACTTCCTAGCTAATCGACTCAGCTCCTTGTTAAACTAGAAGGGTACCTGTGCGAATGGCGCTCACGTGAGGCCACTTGCAACATCGTTTTCGCCGCAAGGTGGATCTCCCGAGCTGCACATGAGGTTAGTGTGGTTTAAAAGGGACTGAGTCACACTTACTCGACTCGTAGGGGCAATTACGCCCCTACGTAGTGTACCAGGCAACTTACCATTTAGGTCACCAAAAACTAGCTACGAACTAGAGAATGGCTAGGTTAGCGAATTAAAAACTGCTCTGAAAGGTGGGTAGCGTCGAAAGCTATCGTCTGAGACCGAGTCGGATACTTTTACAACATCGAAATCGACATTTCAAAGAATAGCTGTGAAGCGCCTTAAGTTAACTTCACTTTCACCAGCTAGATTTGTTCAATGCTACAAGAAAAATGACCTTTGACACACCTTCACGACTAGAGCCAACCTAGTCGGTTCATCTTCTGGGTCCAGAATTCCCAAAACGTCGTGCCTCAACACCAGCCATCACTGGCGCCGCACCGAGAGAAGTTGGACTGCGCTCACACTTTAACGATTCGTCGTTCCAAGCAGAATCAAGGGAAGGGAAACCACGGTAACGCGATCTAGCTTTTGTGCGATCAGGCTTTTGAACCACGTTTGGCGAAAGGATAGTGAGGTGACGACGCAGCGGCCCAAAAACGAAGGACCGACTCGCTGATTCACTCCAAGACGCCGATTCTCCCAAAAAGCTTGCGCCAGGAGCTGGTCGATACCTACACTATCCTTTTCGCTCGGAACGCTGATTCTTCCGATTGCATCAAAACACCGAGTATGGACGCAGTTTAGATTTGTGAATTGCATTAGCAATTTAGCGATCCGGTTAATGATGAGTCGTCAGAATTGTGTGACTCGAATGCTTCGATTTGTGCAAAGTATATGACGCCTCTACAAAAAATCAGCATAAAACTGAGGGGGCCTCAGTTTTTACGCTCACTTGATGCTTCCGGCAGATGGCGTCCTATGCCTGAAAGTGTGAGAGGTGTCGAGTTCCCACTCTCCCATAGTGAACCGAGAGTGAGATGGAGGTACCACTTCTGTTCACAGGATGTGAGATGTTGTGTGTCATGGGTTTCATATGAGTCTCTGAACCTTAACCAAACCCATCGAACAAAAGCACTTAACTTGGATAGATAAGTTCCTCAGCAGTAGTGTGCTGCACTAAAGGGAACTTTGAAAACAACTCACAATGAGCCGTCCAACGGGAGACGAGGCAGTGAGCGTACTGCGGCTGCGTCACGTATTGAGATTGGGGTGTGTAGCAACAGAATCGTCCGGTGCAGCTGGTGGGCGTGGTCTGCGACATCATTGCGGCGAGAAGACAAAGCGCATGCGTCTGGCGTTTGAATACATATGGAAAGGACGGGCAAAGATTCGGATATCAACGAGGATCGAGTCTTGTGTTCAGTTACGGTTGAGTTTTTGGTTTTTTCTTTGTTTTTTCCACAGAGAATGGAAAAGTTCATTAGAGCATGAAATCAGGGTCTTTAAAGTTTGCTCTGGTTGTCATCTTTTACGGCAGCTCACAATAAATCTAGACAGTCGTCTATCATGTTGAGCTGCGATTGCGCGAATCATGCGAATACAAAAACCGTAGGAGAATAACTGTTTTTTTTGTATTTGTTTATTTCCTTAAGTTGCGTCTATGGATCCGCCAAACAATTGTGTGTTACTATCGAAAAAAAAACATTCTCAGGTTTTCAATTATTGATGGAATATCTGGTAACGTTGGCGGAATGTACATGGTAGTACATCATCGCTACCAATCGTCAGAGGCTATCGGCGAGCACCCGTCGAGCCTGCTGGCCATTCGCCGCGCGAACGCGCCGCCTGCGCGGGCGCTGCCGGACGATATACTGTTGGACGTCTCCCATTGAGATTGGAGGCTCTCTGGCCTATTGTTTCAAAGAGTGTTCTTAGAAGGGTGTCATCATAACATCTCTCTCACACCATAGAGCGGCAGCAACGGATTCTTGATGATCTGGGCGGGTACATGCAATACAGACGACCCCCCCCCTGTCGCGGATTCCGTGACCTATGTTCGACCCTGCTCAGAGAGTCTTTCGGTCATTACTTCGCTTGCTATATTGCTTGTAGAACTCAGAATCCTGCTCCTAAAAGTAACAATACTTGCGCTGGGTTCATTCAACACCTTACATATGATCCTCGAAGGATTCGCCAAGTCATGCCACTTTTTAGTTGTCTCTTACACTAGACGATTTTCATATAGCATAAGAGTTGGAGAGTGTAAGAGTGTAAGGGAAGAAAGGGGGCGGGGGAGGGTTTCGATAGTTTTACCACATCTATACGATTCCCGCTTAAGCTTACAATTCGATTTGAGCCAGTTTCAGGTATCTAATTGTGAGGCATTCTCTGAATTTTTAACATTCCTAGAGCTCTTTTCGACATTAAACCCTTCAGGTTTACCCGGATAAAGTATCGCTATGGAGTATAGAATTCGCTTAACAATTGGCCGAGGTCATAGTCGCTAATACTTCAATACCCTCACACAGCATCAATATTCATGCAGTTAGGAAGGGAGGGGTATGGGGATAATGCAATGATTTATATCGTTAACCTTCTTCATAAAATGCAACGCCTATAACCAGTAACTGTTTCTGAACTATGTACAGGGCACGTAGTACGTTGGAAATCCTCAGCGACGGGGATCGTATTTGGTTACTGGAGGGAGAAGGCCGTATTTGCTTCAGGGAAGTGTTGTGTCGGTTGACCTTCCTCGATTTCCCCTTCCACGTGCGTTCTAACGTGTTTCTTAGAAAAACTGGAGAATTCGTGGAAAAAAAACTACCGAAAATTGGAAGCGGATTGGGAGAATTCAGGAAGGTGACACAAGCGTTAGGAAATAGTAAGAGCAAGAATGGGGGGGATTGTCCATCGCAGCAAATGAGGACGTTTCTCTCACGCAGGTTTATAATATTGTAAAAAAAATTTCTGACAACGGCGAAACGTGCCCTGATTGAGTGAAAGAATAACATGCCCACTTCGCCACGATCCTTCCTCTTCACCAATCAAACCTTTTTGTGAACACTTATTAATAAAATGTCAACACATGGTCGATTCTGCAACAAGATATACTCCACATTCCAGCGATAGAGTGAGCTGGCTGCGTAATTCACTTGAACTTCTCGCAATGCGTCTCTCGTGGGTTGGGTAGGGTTCAGACTCAGCGACAACGAGCTGTGACGCGCGACGACGCGCTACAGTCGCAAGCTATAGACGCGAACGCAGCCGTAGACGAACAATGCCGATCGGTATGAGTGTGAGTGATCAGGCAACAAGCGCGTGACAGCGCGTCGACGCGCTCCATCTCGAAGTTTGAACGCTGTCTAGTTTCCATTTGATACAAGAGCCATCCTATATTGCAGCGGACAAAGCTATGGTTGCAACTGCTCTGAAACTGCAGTATACATCCAAAAGCGCAGCTCCCGTCACGTTTATATGAAGTACGAAGCCACGAACTTCCCATCTCTGGGATATGGACTGTATCAATCGTAGTTGGTGAAATAACTATGGACTTGAAACTTAGTTGCTTGTTAGCCCTGAAAAAAATGGCCCTTCTTCCAATTCTGAAAACACAACGAGTATCGAAAACTTCATTGGCTTCAAAAACTTTGACTCTGAAAACCTCGTATTTAAATAAGATAAGAAATAGGGCATAAGACAAGTACTTTATCACTGGAATTTATCGCAATTTCTGTTTTCAGTAATACAAAAAATCGAGATAAAGAGCTCTCAGTACTTTGCGATAATTAAAACCATGCACGTTATACAAATAGATTCCATACTTCGATCAGGGAGTCATCACGAAATTAGCAGAAGGCACAAGTCCTGAAAAGTTTTTGTCGTTTTCAGAATACCAATAATAAGTGGTTCCGAAAAATGGAATAAGAAAACTTGGAAGAAAAACAACTGCGCACCAAGTTCCTTCAGTGGTTTGTCATAATCCTCGTCGGTCATCATTTTACGAGGAAACGGCATAAGAAGCGAAAAGGGCGCCCCATTCGAGTGATTTATCTCCAACCAAAGCCGCACAGCAGATAGCTGGAATTTGTGGGGTCGTTTCAAACAAAGCAGCGATCTTTATAACAAAAGCATAGTAAACTTTTGAAATTAGAAAATTAATCAACGGAGATTTCAGTCGTGAAATAAAGGATGCACTCATCGCCGCTCTGATCAATCCTTTATGGGATGCGGCACGCGTTGCACTCCCATTCAGAATCATGGTGGCTTATTGCATGCGGCGTGCGTGGCCTATACAATGATTTGCAGGGCCAGCCAATGTACAGATGAGTGTGCTTATCCTCCCAGACGATTCTGGCACCAAACTACCGTCCCAGACGGAAGACGGCGTGGTTGGCCGGGACAGAAACAGAGAAGAAGATTCGAACACTGGACCGCGCGCGTGGTAAGCGTGCCATTGCCACTATACCACCTACGCCTCAATAGATACTGCTGACACTTACTCTATACATTCGGACACTCCTCTCAATGCTATTGTGTTCTGAATCCGTCGAACCGTCGTGGCTGGGAATAGCTGGTGTCTCCTATCATCAGAGCTTCAGACTTCAAGAACCTGTATCGACCGTGAAAATCAT
>MU931605.1:0-12688 GCA_036418165.1 Cooperia oncophora
TTTTCAGATGTATGGTTTCCATTGTACAGTGACCGGATATCCAGCAGCGCGTAGGGATTCCAATTTGCGGCTAGAACAAGAACTAGCTTGGCTATCTGCAAGTGCTTGTCGTGTTATGGTGCAGGTATGAATGATCACTTACTTTGATTGTTGCTAGCATCAGTTTTTATAAACGAGTGGTGAGATAACGCGGGGCATTTCATTTCTGGTACTGTGCAGAAGAGCAAAGAGTTCCTAAAATGGGTGCCCGCAACTGGGGCAACCGATTGATTGTTAGTGTTGTCATCGCATCATGTAATAGGATAATCAGTAAGCGTACGAATTGGCAGGGTTCTGTATGGCCTATTGCAGCGATTTGCATGAGTAGGGTTTTATATTATACAAAATCCTTATCTCGAAGATGGGGAGGGCGTGATCGGGACTAGTATGTGTGGCGTTAGACAGGTGCCGATTGACTCAGAAGCTCAGGCAGCGTGTACATAAGGGGCATGGATGGCACGAAAAAATTCGGTACACTTTCTACTCATCCCCGCAGTAACCGGAAACCGTTTACAGCTACCGCACTGATATTCAGGTTCATGGACGCGCCTTCCCCATTTCTGGAATATAGTGAGTATGGGCACAGTTCGGCGACGGGAAAGGGGGGCATTTTGCACTTTCGCTGCTTCACTAGTTCCTGGTTTAGTCTCACTCTGGTGAAACCTGTGAACTCTTGTGAAGCTGGAGCAAGCTCGTCAAGCCATCATGGTAAAACCTGTCAACTCAAGAAAAGGCTCTTCGATACGTCGGTGGGAGGTAGCAAAAGTGCAAAATGCCCCACCTCCCCAAACTGCCCTTACAGGGAACGGCGAACATCATGAGGGATTAGAAGGGCCTTGCTCATTATAGCCCTTCCTCCTGTATGTCCCAGTGAGGGACTCGGTCTCCAGTGAGGTCTCCCCCGAAATCTGTCAACTGTGAGATGTATGGCGTGCCTGAAGGGGAATAATCGCCAGTCAAAAACACTCACCGGAACAATTGCAACTATCACCTCCAGCTAGCCAGTTACGACCTCTTCTTTCAAAAATGTATTTTACAGGATCCGATGTACACTTCGGTCGGATGTTGGAAGCAGTCGGATAAGCTGACGTGAAAGTCTGCAGAAAAATGCTATCTGAGTTGTTACGTTAACTGTTTTGTGAACGTAAAATGTGGTTGTGCTGGTGATGGTGGTACTAGAATGACCCAGTAACGAAGCAAGTTTTAATATGTTATTGTTTATCCAGAATAAGCCTTGTCTATTCTAGCTTTCATCGGGATCATCATCACTGTCCGATCATTCTCTCAGCACCGCTGAAGATGAACAAGCAGAGAATTCTGGCTAAAAAGCAATGGATGCGTAATTGAAGAAAGGCTCAGTTTGACGCGAGCATGCGCAGCGAGAGCGGGCTAAAGCGAAATCATCCAGAAAGGGTTGCCGCCATCGGCACAGTCAGCAGGTGAGACATTTGTCATAAAATACTTTAGCATTTCCGCTGACATATCAAATTCCCTCAATTCACGGTATTACTATGAATTTTACCAAGAAGAGCAGGAAGTCTCGGGTGGTAAAAACTTATCTGCCATCTGCCGAGCAGTTCCTAGTTGTTGCCTTTCATCCTAGTGCATCTTCTCCAGCGAAAAGTGTTCTCCATAGAAGGCATGATGTCTATCCATTCAGATCTTGTATTTCTCCGGGAGTTCCTATCTGCATGTGCGACATCAACGGCAGGATTCCTAGCCAGGTGGCTCCCTTCGGGACCAGTGGTCGATCCAGCACGATGCCAACTGACCATTGTCCAGACTGATATGATTGTCGGAAAGCCTGTCAAGGTATGTTTTGCCTTCAATTAGCGATTTTCCTCAAAGCCCTCTTTGCGCTGATGGTGTCGTAGAAGACTGAGATCCATTTCATTTGTACTCACCTGACAGGAATGTACACCATTGAGGGAGGCACAAATGGCTTCTCTGTCTCCGCCCTTCTGGTTTTCATGGAATGTACCTTTCAATGATTCCGATTTCTTTAGGTGCGTCTCACCACGAAAGACCAATTTGACCGTGAAGTGATGTGCTCGTCAATGTGTGTTGAAGTGTCGATGACGGCTGGAGATGCTTCCATCTATTCTTCTGCTCGATTCGCCTCTGCTGCTCTACCCTCACTAGAAGTCATCAAGAAGGTAAATGAAAAATTCTATCTTCTTATCTTTGAATTTTGGTTATTTCCTATGTAAAATTTCTTATTCAGAATCCTTTTCAACCGGTTCTCATGAATCGATGTCGCTATATGTCTATATCAGCGATGCCTGGCCTATGCTAATTATTCCTATGAAGAAATTCGACTGGGGTTCACAAAAGCGACTGTAGTACGGGAAAAGATCAACCTGAAGCACAAGAATAACTGCACGTGAGTTCGTTCTATAAGTTTACCTCTATTAATTCCTCCGTTTTCGTAGGCCTTCTTTACTGTATCCTCTCTCGATTTCAGGTTTGAAGGCGAGTGGACGCCATCGGTGGCTGGCAGCTATCGAGTCGCATGTCGAGTGGACGGTTGTGAGCTAACTCATAACTACCTCATAGAGGTGAGCTTTTCCTTGAATTCCATAGGATTTTAAGCACTTTTTCATTTCCAGATATCTGAGCGTGAAGAGAATGTGAAACGTCGTGAACACCGTGCAGCGCAGCTGAGCAGGTAGAAGTTTTGAATCATTTAACGAAGCCTGCTGCTTTGGATAATTTCCCAAATTCTAGCAGTTGTAGGCGCGACCCTGCGAATCACTAGTTGGCAGCCTACATTGGATAGAAAATAGATCTACGCGTTAATCGAATCAGTTTCAGGACAAGAAGGCTAACCAATCCCTGGCTACGTTAGCCGTTGTCAAGCGATGTCGACATGCGATTGGCACTCTCTGACGGCACGTTGCGTCGGCACCAATTCCAAGTGATTCTTGAATGCAATTTTGATAATAAAAAGTAGTCCGAAAAACAATGAAAGTACCTAAGGGCATGCAGAAAATGCAAAATGACGGAAAGGAGGGGATATGAGTGGAAGAAGAGCAGCTGTGTGCAAGTGAATAATTGAAAAACCATGAGGGGGAAAAAGAAGGGAAAAGGGAGATACGGAAAATGTTCTGGCTTGAAAAGCCGCATGGAAGAGAAAAAGAACGAGCGGAAGCTTTGCTGGTTACCTCCATCATCACAGGTTGAGGGGAACGGGGGAGTCTCCTACAAGGGAGTCGCATTGGAATTTGGAACTGACGGGAAAGAATGCGGGTTTTTACTGCTCTTGGAATCATATCTAGTCTTTACTTCGAAAAACTATCTTCAGTGACAAGGAGGAGGTATTGCTTTGATTACCCTTTCCACATCGCCGTGGTGAGCTTATGTTCGGACGGATTTGTTGGGCCCCAAAGACACGTAGCAGTTCTTGCGCCTGGCTTTCTCCGCGGCGATATTACAGGAGTAGAGGCCTCCTGGCTTTTGTGTGGAGATAGATTGTGATCAAACTGCGACGTAGCTTTTTTTGCTGTTGGTTCAGACAGGTTGAAAATAAGGGTGTCATGTAACGTCGGCTCGCCATTAAGCTCACCGCGACGACACTCAATTGGTTATCATGCTGTGTGTAGCGTGGAAGTATTTCTTGTTCTGAATGAATCTTCTCTAATGCGGCATCACATTTCGTTGTTTAAGGGCGGAAGTATTGCGTACATTGAAAAGATCGAGAATGAAGACGGTAAATGGCTACGACTCACTGACGAGACAGCCGTCCTGTATGGCCATGGCAACGTCTCGGGACAGGTAAAATTTCGCTTTCGCAGGTTCAGGAACACTGACTGTTTCATAGAAAGTTTACGCTTCACTAAGATGGGCTATGCGAATATTATTCGTGGCGGAAGTAAATCCCAGCGTACGCAAAGTCCCCCCCTGCGGTGCCATGTTCGGAATGAGCACAGAGTGCAGAAAGCATTCGAGTCCCGGCAGCACAAGCTGCTAAGGCATCTGATTGGGCGGTCGACTTTTATTTTGAGGGCATCTGACCAATAAGGTACTAGTGCGGATGCCGTGCACGCGACAACATCGTCTTCGTCGCGCCGCCGCATTTCGGAACTCTCGATCCGCAACCGACGTGATAGGACTCCATGAAAGTTCAAGCCTAACACGGCATGTGCGGTGGTATCTGCGACTCGGGCAAGACTTCTATATATAGAAATAGTCCATGTTACGAAGAGTCCGTGTCAAAGCTTTCGCAAACCGCTCGCCAAACACTTCTTACTCAAGTCGCCCGAGTCCGTATCAAAGCCTTCGCAAACCGCTCCTAGAATCACTTCTACTGAAGTCGCGCTCCCTCCGCTCCTCAGCGTGTTTTATCTCATTTTTTGATTGCAGTTACTAGATTTACCTTTCTTTTTTCCACAGATTTTTTTGATGTACTTATTTGACTGTATTTAGGTGTGGTGTCTTGCATACCATCAGCATCTTCGCCGAGAACTGATACCGATTGCCAGTGATATGGTGGATCGACTGCCAGTAAGACGTCAAGAAGACCCACCGACTCTGCAGGCTTCATCTGCTCAGCAGAGTGTCATCATTGATGCAAACGAAGTAAGTCTAGCTTTTTGCATAGAAGGTGCAAGATTCCTGTCTCAATGTAGATGTAAGGGCCCATTCCACCCCGCAGTGGGCGGAGTCATTTGAATCTTACACGTTCGTTGATGCGCCACTCGCGCCCCATTCCACGTACCCCCCCCGCCCCTCCCCATCTTTAAAAATGGTGCTATAAGCTCTTGAAATCTTTCGAGATGGTGCGAGATACTTCATTAATGACTTTATGTATGCTTTTTAGACATACATTTTGGATGCGTCACAACGTATCCAGTTGTACAGTCGGCCGTCTCCTGACGCACTCATCGAGGGCGCATGGATTGAGGGACGTACGGAGTTGGAAGGAAGCGGATGGGTTTCGAATCAACACGGCGTTTGGGTTTCGAGTGGCGAATACCAATCAGTTCATTCTAGCAGAGGTACGTCTGAAGTAATTTTTGATGCAGCAGCATAATTGCGCTTAATTTTTGTCCCTGTTCGAAAGAAAAAATCAGTGGGCGCTAAAGGACCTTGAGGACACCAAGGGGTCCTTCTCATCAGAATGTATTTACCGTACTTAGTTATGTTTACTCACCCTCTGAATGTTTTCAGAATTCCATCGGTCGAAGCGCAATTCAATCGCAATCGCTCTCTATCAATGGAAATGAGGAAGAAGAACGATCACCACCGCCACGACATCAGGGGTAATGATACTAGAGATACTAATTGCGCGATTAGGCGTACACAGTTGTAGCGTCTAATCCTCCCAGTTGAGTAGATTTAACAGTGAAGCTCGTTCATGACTATTTCTGCCATAGGTGCTGGATACCCTCTCGAAACCATTTGAACCATCGTAGACCATATTGCGAGCGGGACAATCGCAATCGCTTGACCGGAATTGCACTCCATGTCCCAGAGATGGAGGGGTGTGGCTCCACACTTCAGTTGAACATGGCCGGCGGATGCATCCTTTGACGTCGTTCTGAGACTCACAAAAACCCCTATGTTCAAAAGAAGTGCAAAGGCCACCGTCCTCGTCTCGCTGAATATGCAGAGCACCCTTGGTTATTTGTTTGCATGTACGTCTAAACTAATATACAGTGGAAATTCGACTCTGACTCAGACTCTGTCTACTGGTATGCATTATTTCAGTGCTACTTCAATGTCATCAGCTCTCCGGCCGTCTGTCGTCGAATGTTGTCGCGCTGTGTTTGCTGCTTTCTTATGGCATGAACATCTTGGTAAAAGATGCCATGGCCGCTGCAGCATACCTGAGGTTTCATCAGCATCTGCAAAATGTGGGTAACGTTGTCTGGTTCGCACTTCCAACATCTTGCAGAACGTTAGTGCAGTAGTTGAATCGAGTAGCCCTCGTATAAATCGAGGGATACATTTCTACCAACCGATAAATTCGTAATAGTTTATTATTGCTTCGAAAACGGTTTCTCTTAGGATCACTAGTTCGAAAAGAGGAGGAAGGGAGGTGCTACGTTTGCGGCTGCTTGAGATTTTTTAGCTGATAGCTTGTCCTCTTTGAGGTGCATTGTGCAACCCTGGGCGCAGTTCAGCTTCGTGGGGGAGCCAAGTAGTATCTAGAGAAAGAAGCATGTAGAGGTCAGCTTTCGAAGGCCTTTGAATGCCAGTAACTATGTTATCTCACTTGTACCGCTTCGCAGCTTCACATCTTTACAGTCATCAAAGTATTAGTTAGAAGTTGGTCAGTTGCATACTGGTTATTAGCATATTATTAGCACATATTAGCACACCGAAAATCAAAAAAAATTCGGAGAGTGTTCGAATTTGTGGTTTGCTCGTTTCAAAGGCGAGGGAGCAAGATCTCTCTCGCCTTCGAAACGGACGGCGCCGGTCCACCCCACCCCTCCCCTTCTAGTCTATGGTGTCTAATTTACGTCATATTGACCACCTCAGAAGCGGTCTCCCATATCCAGTTGATCCTGAGAGTCGTGAATTTTGTAGTTAAGAAAGAGCGCGTCCTTCGTGTTAATCTCGTTGCTTTTGTAGTACCACCTGTTCCCAATTCCGAATCTGGGCATGTCGTTGTTGGGGATTCCCCAGCAGGGATTCCCCAGCAGGCGAGCGTCATATTCAGCTTCCAGAATTTTTTCTTTACAGCTGTGGAATCACTCCGATTGCCGCGAACAGCCAGCTCCAGCCGCTCTGAACCATCGTTACGCTCTGGATTGAAGTTTGTGCTGCTGTAAGAACAAGCGTCGAGCAGCACCTGATTGTGCCGCCAGCTGGAGGCAAAGCATTTGCAACTACTACTAGGAAAAGAGAGTATCTCTCTAGGCGTTCTTTGTATTGTTCTACTTGAAATCTGCCAGACAGCAGAGAACGAGTCATACTTTGGGTAAGATCACTTATTCTTCGCCAGTGTTCGCTGAGCATTACTGTGAAATATGTAGCACTTCTAACAAAAAGCAGCCATGAGCCGTTTTTCCTTTGTGCCCTAGTCTTCGTGTGGTCAAAAAGGGTCCCCCCCCCAAGTCTGTTTCATACAAACCTTGATTTCATTTGTCTTGCCTGAACCTGTTATCCTTGTCTGGAAATCTGGGCGTGTCTCCGCTTTTTTTTTAGGTGGGGGGGGGCGAGGAAAGGGTGCAGAGAAGGCGCAATCTTTCGCAAAATACGATCCCCTCCCAATTGATTTCCTGCTGGAGACCACCTTCTCTTCTTTACCTACGTAGCGTAGTGACTTTTTCGCGACTTTCTACTATTCTTACCGCGTAGTTTCTCAGGAGTCCTTTTGCAGAATACGATCCCCTCCCAAATTTCCATACCCGGTAGAGACCGCCTTCCCCTTCCTACCTACTATTTTATACTTTCCCAACTTACTAATTTTTTCACGCGGATTTTTCAAAAAAAATTTCCAGTACCCTCCCCCAAATTGCTCAATCGAACTAGTGGGGAGCAGCAGTGGAAAGGCGAAACCGAGTTACCCGGGGAAAATTCCCCCGCTCTCTAAGATTGTTCTCAGGGGACAAAGTGACGCGAAATCCCCGTCCCCCCTTCCTAGGGGATTCTGCACTACGAGCATTACTATGTCGGCACTGCCATCACCAACAGCGTTTAGAGTGCGGACCGTTCACTCACACATACTCAGCAGACTTGTCGAAGTACTTTTTAGCCGTCTGGTGGAGGTTGTGAGCTGTGCGACTGCAGTTTCAAGGAGGTTCGGTCACGATGCCCACATCGCGATCATGAATCATCGGATTGCGGCAAGGCTATGCGCAAGGGCTCAGTTTCGAAGTATAGCGCTAGATGTCATTATACCCAAACTTCCACTTTTCAATATCATGCATTACAATCTTTGTGATATTTTGCATATTTCTGGGTATTTCATTTGTTTTTAAAGCACCCTTCTGCGGCGACTCGGTACAATTTGCATACCTGATAATTTACTCTGTTTAGATTGTTGTGGCATAATAGTGAATTTTACCATTACGATTGCGAAACACTGTTGAAACTGAAGATCTACATTGGAATCGTAGCTCTTAACGAAAGAGATCAGTACGGCTACAATTCTCAGGAAAATTCACTTCTGGTTGGTCTGGAGATTGTGGGAGTGGAGGACGAGCGCGTCAACCTGGTAAGTTCAGAGAAGCAGCTTATTCCCAAAAACGGATTTGGGAGACAAAAATCATGCCGAGGGCTCTAAAGCTTCGGAGGGCTCACCACTTGTCTGGTCAGCGACGGTGAGAGCTTCACACCTGTGGGGTTTCTCTATTGTATTGACTTGGAGGTCCTATCTACGACATCTGACAAATCCAAGCCCGGGTTATATGGTCAAAATAGGCGGAGATCTCATCCTTCGATCCTGCCTTAGGTTAGCATAGCTAAGGCGGTTCAAGTGACGATTGAGACATGAGTAGGATCTTTACCCACTTTTTCCATCTCAGGCTTTTAACTTTTCAGGTGTGGCTGAGTTGGTGTTCATTGTTGCTAGTGTCCTTCGCCGTCTCTATGACTTCTGCGCCTTGAAGACACGTCACTGTTGATCATATGGGCGAGGCGATCAGTTCATTAAATCGCCTTATTCTCTTCTAAACCATGACGAGAAGGAACACGTAACTATGAAGCCGCGTATGCTTACTGTCCCGCCCAATGCTTATAGGTGTTTGACTGGGCCGCAATGATAAAAATAAAATTTCCAATCGATGCGGCAATTCAAGTTTTTTTGCTTCGTTCCAAGTTTTGGAATCCATTGCACCTGTTCAGGTATCTTCTTTGCCCTGCATGCCGTGCACAGTACCTACGGAAAAACACCAGCAGGACATCGACAGGTAAGTCTCTGGAGTTCTGTACACTCAGTAATTTGTCATTCAAGAGTAACTTGATGAGTGATCTAGGACACGAACTGTCGATGGCCGTGAGTTTCGCTTATCCACGAACGCTTTCGACTCGCGTCCAGAGATTATCATGCGGCAGAATGCGATGTTCCTGTTGGATTTGAATTCATCTCTGGATTGTGACTCAAAGGTTGTTAACTTATCCATTTTTTACAAGCTTTTTTGACTTTGAGGTGTTTCTCACTTTTAATTCATTCGTTGCATTGGAGCTAGTCATGCTACCCCGAAGTTCCGACAGCGATTCCTTTTTCATATTTCTTCCCACCTTGGAGGGTTGTGAATCTCATAAATAATTCTGCGATTAATCGAGTGATCAGTTTCTAGGCTGATCTTCCTATCGGCTACCTGCTGGATCAGCAATCAATTGCTGTTCCCTATATATACACTCCGAGTCATCGAGTGATGGCGAGTGGGTTCTTTTATATATTATGGTAATTTTCTCGTTCTGAAATCTTCTTGAATCGTGTCTACAGCATAAATTTCAGATCGATTCGGCTCTCTTTGCACGCTCTTCGTTCCTGTCACAGTCGCTGAGTAGCTGACTCGTCACTATCTTCCAAAGCTTTGTCCGACTCTCTATTCTAGTCATGGCTAATGATGAACTCGGGGGAAGTGGATGAGGGTGTACACTAGAAGGAGGTTAGTAGCCTGCTATGTCTTTATTTTCTCTGATTAACTGCAGGCAGTTCTTTTTCTTCTCTTATATATTTCCTTTCTTTATAGTTACACAAGCTATTTATTACTCCACGAGGTCTGCATCATATTATTATATTAACGTTATTCAAAGTCCATTCGGATAGTTCGTGCTTCGTGCAGGAAAAACAGTTGCTAGTAAAAAATGGTGCATCAGTCGGAAACTTCAGAAAGACATTATAAGGTCGTGACATGTAAAGAGATAGCATGGATCGCCGCCTCTGCCCCGTCTTTTCGCCAGTTACCTCCGCCATTCGAGATCTCATAAGATTTGAGCTTTTTCAGGTACTGCAATCACCGTCAGCTGCGCTCAGGACGCTAATTTCACATCACACTCCGAGTACTGCTGAAATGCTCAAAAGACCTGTACTGGCGTTCGTAGTCGAGCATCATGACCTAAAAAGGTGATTTTCCCAGTTTTACTATGGAACGAGTCAGCTCATACACATTGAACCCCAGTTGGCCGTACGGTCGCGGCAAGGTCGATGTTCTCGAGCTAGTGAGTGTACGGCAATAGCCTAATAGAACATATAAGGGTGTCTCGAGAACTGTCTATCTCGCTAACCCCTCCTACTCTATATTCTTTCAGGCTTCGAGCAGCCTGCGAGCAGTCGATTATTCGAGCGATTGGATTTTCGCATGCGTTTCGCGTATGGAATTGGCTGCTGCGTCTAGTTTCGTCAGAAACCAGGTGACGATTCGATATTTGTCCAATTTTGGAGGCTGTTCTCCCTTCCTAAGCGTGCATTTCTGCAGTAGTTTTCGAAATAGTACTTCATGAACTAAGTACGTGGGTTGGCTATTCATGCTCTACTTTTAGCGTGTCCGACATCATACTGCAGTATCTCACGGCACTGTCGTCGTACAATTCGTTGTCAGAAGTGGTGTCTTCTCAGGTGGTACGGGTACTTCCACATCCATGGAGGCTATGCTTCTTGGCTGGACCCTTGGCAGGTGAGCCTTGAAGTTATTATGTCAACTTCGCGGTGAGGACTGTACTGGAAACGGATAACCAGATCGGGGCGTACCTTACAATGGTAGAACGTTCCTATGTACTGCCTCCGGCTACTTCCAGATTATTGCCGTTCATGACAAGAACAAAGAGCATGCTGAGGAAGATAGAGGTGCTCGCGCGCGATTTTCCGAGCTAAAAAATTTTCAAATTATTTTTGTTCTCTTTTTCTCTCTTCAGCGAGTAGGTCGATATTACAAGCTCAGTGAGAGGATGGCGTAGTTGGCCCTGACGGCTCGGGGCATTAACATCCATGCGTCTGCATCACGCGCGCGACATTCGAACTAGGACCTAATTGTTTTAAAGTTGGAGTGCTGAATATGTTGTTGGGTCTGGAAACAGGGAAATGCCGACTATTTTGTGGGCACCACCGTAGAATGGACAGTAGACATCCAAATCTTTAGGTCTTGTGAGGCTTGACACATTGAACTCGTGATAGATGATAGCTACATTTTCTTTACATCACGTACTACAGTGACAGACTGATAGGAGTTGCGGAGCTTTTCTATTGCGGCAGCCATCTATTTAGTTCTCAGTAGTGCTACTCAACCTGACTTCTGCGTCGTTGCAGCGAAAATGCGTTCACAGCTTCACGCCGTTCCTTTACACCATCCGTGTCCAATACTCGTATCATAGCGGATGTCGACGCGTCGTCTTCGTTCGTTGCTGCTCAAAGCTTCGTGACGATTCACTAACGGCCTCACTGAGCACGTATGAACCTTCTTGCTTGCATTGAACGCAATTCTAGATTAGCCTAAACTATCTGCGATTAGATTGACACAGTTATTCAGCTGATTCTTCCAGGAACTCCTGATACTCACCTGTAACATCCTCGGTACCGTCGGTGGTGTACTGTCTGAGCCATCGGTTTCTGAGAATTGGATCACTGACTCGACAAACCAGTCGCATAATGCCCAACAAGGAAATGACAACGTTGACGTCAAGGTTACTATCTGATTTGTTAACGGTTTTCGAAGTTCAAAATAAGTTCGCAGTTTCAGCTAGAGGGATCGCAAGTTTAGAGGGAACCTTATTGGGAAAGAAATCAGAGGCATTGTTGTTAGCGTCATTTATTCTTTAGGGCATCATTTTTCGAAATTTAGGTCAAAATCTCGATTTGGCTTGGAGTCCTCGGTGTAGGTTGACCCCAGATCACTAGCGAATTCAATGTTTAACGCTCAACGATTGTGATATTCCTGCTGAGTAACAAAGTCCAATTGAACCTTGCTAAAATTCTGAAACTTGGTGTCGTAAAGGATGAGTACTACAGTACTGACGCCGGCGAAGGCCAAAACAAACGGAAAAGGGACTTGGTCCAACATTCCTCCACATCCCCGCCCCCACACACTTAGCATCGCAAGAAACATAAACGTAAAAATGAATAAATGATTCATTTTCAATGCATTTCATCAGAGAGGTTATTTTGGAAAATAAAATTGATTGAATTATTTTTTTGACTACAATCCAATTGAAGAGCAACATTTACTATATAATAAGTTCCTTGTAAACAAATTAATTTCAGGAGATGCGTGATATTACAAGTCACGCCCGAATAGAAGCCAGCTCACGGCAAGCGATGGTTGTTTGTTTGACCGATGGGAGTCCTGAGACATTTTGGGAGAGCGGTGATGAGGTTTGGCTCGCACATTTTCTGCCTTCTTTCATGTCTATATGCCAAAGTGTGACCATAACATTTATTAGATTCACTGCGTTACTACCATATTATAATTACAGTAGGGTATGCTTGAATTAACTTATATGGTCCTAAGATCGGTTTTCTGGAATACATAGTAATGGTCACTATATGTGAGCAGGGCTTGCCTGCTCCTCTGCCGTTGGGGTGAATTTTGGCGGAATACGATCTTTCCCCCACTCAGAATTTCCTCCTTTGGTAAGACCTCCTTCCCCATCGCTCAGCCTACCTGTCATCTTCGTGAATTTTCTCTTTTTTGTACCACTTTCCCGGCGTTTTTCTCCCATTTCTGTCAAGAACTAAGTAGGAAGAGTGGGAGGGGGG
>MU931606.1:0-18888 GCA_036418165.1 Cooperia oncophora
TATCCATGCAGCACCGCAGCCATTTCATATCAATCCCTTTGCTTCATACTGTACTTCGTAAATGAAGCGATACGAGCATCAGCATCGGTCGGACATTTGTGGGCGGGTGTTCGCGATGGGTGTCCGGGTCGGTGTGTTGCGGCCTGATAGGGCGCTATAGGGGTACCTCCATTGGAAAAAGTGTCACGCAGCGCTAGTGGCGCCGAATTCTGTCTGGCTAGGCGTATCAATTCCACACGTCTTCGGGATTTATAGTGCCACTTGCCATTAAGCGAATGTTCAGAGAATAAAAATAACCCTTGCAAATCTACCTGTAGAGAATAATAGCAGTCAAAATCTGGTTTCAATTCCGAAGGGGGAGAGGCAGTAAATGGTAAACAATGCACAGATTTACCTATGTAAAAAAGGGTATCTAGGCAGAACAAATCCATGATAGAAGTCCTAGAGAGCTGGACTCGTACAGCAGTTCCCGATATTTTGATCGTGCTTTATCGATGATACCCAGCGTGTGGTGTTTACACTACCGTGAAGGTGACTGGTAGAAATCTGGTTTTCACAAAAAAGACCCCTAAGAACGTGACCTAACCAAACAAACTACTGTGACATTAGTAAAAAGTGCAGATGAAGTGTGCATAGATGAAAATTGACATAAAGTAATTTATCTCATTGGCGACGATGACCACCATCAGTGGTAGACAATCCATTTGAGACTGTGCTTGCTATCTTTGACCATTTTCCAAATTGAACAACTCGACAGTCTGAGTCAATATCATGCTTATCACTGGCGGTAGGCACGATGAGCGTCGTAGCGCCCATCGTGCCTATCGCCGGATTGAACATCAGTCTCAGTCTGTATTTGGCGAACAAGCTGTTCAAGAAACAAACTAACTGGAACGAGCACGTGAGCCGATGAATTTTCTGCAACTTGCAGAAACGTATCTCTCCTTGTCTACTCTATCTCCTCTCAGAACTAAGTTTTGATTTTAGCAGTAGCGATGAAGTATAAATGTTCAAATTCATTTTCTGGATGTTTAAGCATAAGATGGAAGAACGATGAGGCCTCCCATAAGGGTCAGCGTACGGAATCTGCAACATGGGGTCTCATATGTATGTATGACCTGCCGGTAAGGAGAGGGTCACAGAAGTCATTTATGAGCAGAGCAGTGGCAACATTGGTGAATCCCTGTCCTTATTTTGTGCCTCACCGTGGAGCGCGGTATCTCCGCGAGTTGGAAATCCATATCAAATTATTTCACTGTTACTGTATCTACAACATAGTATCAAATCACGATTCTCTTAATACGGCAAAAAACCCACAACATAGCTCAGAGACTTGTTTGGTCCATTTTTGGTCCATATTCCATAGTCCTATATTTCTACGTCGCTGCACTCGGAATGGAAGTCGAGTGCATGGCCCATTCCATAGAATAGTTCATAAGCGCCTCTAAGCTCCAGTCCATGATTATTACGAACGGAAAGCGATGTATTGAAAGTCTTCTGAGGTTCCTGGATATAAATGAGGGCTGTTTTGTTGGGAGAATTACTTACTGCAGCTGAAGCAAACTTTCGGAGCTGCGACGGATGAATTTTCGCTATGTTAAACCTAAAGCGAAAGTGTTGAGCTTCCTAAGGAGAAAAAGCCTTCTAGTTTTCTGAACCGTAGGTTTCCGCTCTGCCTTATATCAGGACAAACTTGTGTCCATTGAAAGGTGAAAAACCTGTATTCAGCAAAAATTTTGCTTTAATTTGTTGTGCGGATCTGCCATGCAGCGACGATTTTAACGTTGCGTATTGTAAAGACCTTCTCAGTGCTCACAGCTCTTGCTTACCGCTTGGAAAAAGATCGTTTGCGGATGATGTTCTGCTTTTTTCAAGAAAAACCGAAGCTTAATAGAAGTCCCGTGCGCGTGCAGCGATCCGTTCCGCAGAAATCTGGAGGTATATCGACAGCCCTTATAGGAGCTGGAGTTGTATGGGAACTTTTCCTGGGCTGACCGAGCGATTTCCCGCGACGTGATGCTTGAGCCTGCTCGCCACCCAGGAAGGGCGCATTTCGTGCAAGACGTGGTCTGTGGTGACAAGCAAGTTAAAGTGTCGTTGTTAGGGAACCTAGAGAGATTCCTTGCGCAGAGAACAATGCCCAGCTTGGCGTGTAAAAAACGAAATCAGCTCAGAACTTATTTTTTTCATTGGTTTAGTGGTTCAGTGCGGAGAATTTATCTTTTTTTCGAAGCAACGGTACTAAGCGGCCAGTAGATAGGCGGAAGACCTGGTCGTCAAAAAAGCCCTGCTACATAAGCTTCACACTAGGAAGTTCAGTGGTGAGACGGGAAATTAGCTGAGAATGGAATCTGCGACCATGCGTCCCCACACTGATTATCAAAGACAAACTCCACCATAATCAAATGGGTGGAGACCTTAAGCGCCTGCTTGGGGTATTTCAACTTGAGCGGGGGTGGGGAAGGGAGAGAATGCTTCTAATTTCACATCCCCATCACGCACCCTGCTTTACAAGAGTTGTCAACTAGTCTCTTCAAGCTCCAAGGCTCTGACTCTCGCGTTCGGCTTCTTCGCTTCGGGCTTCTTGACACTTCACAGGTTTACTTATTGACTCGACACGGTGATGGAAAACATCGGAGACACAATGATGGGAAGTATGGACAGGCAAAATGTTCTCAACCGCGCCCCCCTCCCCCCCTCCCCATCTCCCTACAGAGCATACTACTCCGCGTTTTTCTCCTTGGTACGGCTCTCTGTGTCATTTTGGTAGGAAGACATATTAGTTCATGACGTGGAAAGACATTGTTCACGAGTGTCCTGCCAGTGTTCACCAGTGTCTGCCGAGCTCTGTGCCCACGCGGTTTTCCTATCGCGGAATCCCTCAACAGGCACCTTCTTCTTCTTCTTCTCCCTAGCGTTAGTCCCGCGCCGTCGCAGGGTCCGCTGTTCTTGTTAGACGTCGCCACTTGTTCCGATCCACTGCATCTTCTGCCGTGGCTTTCACTCCATCTTTTCTTGGGGCTCCTCGTGGTCGCTTGCCCTCTACTTCGAATTCCAATGCCTTCCTTATTGGGTGGTCCTCAGGCCTTCTCAGCACGTGCCCATACCATCGCAGTCGCTGCTCTCGTGCCTTCAGCTGGATCGGAGCGGTCTGTGTCACCGCCCTGACGTCCTCGTGACTCTTTCGAGTCGTGTCCAGCCGCAGCCCATCTCAGCATCCTCATTTCAGCTGAGTGGAGCTGCCTTTCATGGTTCTTGCAGATGGGCCAGCACTCACTGCCGTAGAGCATTGTAGGCCTTACCACCGCCCGGTACACCTTGCCCTTGAGCGTTCTCGAGCACCGCCGGTCGCACAGGATGCCAGTGGACTCCCTCCATTTCATCCAGGCTGCGTTGATTCGGGCTTCACCGCCTGGTCCACGCTGCCATCAGCTGCTAGGTTGCTCCCCAGGTACTGGAAATCCTCGACCCTTTCGATGCTCTCGCCATGGCGGTCTACGATGACTTCGGCGCACTCTTCGGAGCTTAGGAACTTGGTCTTCTTTACGTTCAGCCGGAGTCCATTCAGCGAGCACATCCTGCCACCGCTGCACCTTGTCCTGAAGTTCTTCCCTGCTGTCCGCTATCAGGGCGATGTCGTCAGCGTAGAGGATGGTTTTCAGCGGTCCCTCCATGAGTTCTTCTGCCATGACATCTAGAGTCAGGAGGAAGAGGAACGGGCTGAGGGCCGATCCTTTTTGGTGTTTCCGCCACCGTTGATGTTTACCTTTCTTCGTCAAGCCGCATGGGTCGGGGGTTTGCGTACAGCCTGCCTTTGGCCCCATCGGAACATGTCGCTTCACTATTGGAGAGGTGTTCTGTGGAACCGTTACAATTCTCTAGCGCTTCTCCACAGCTACAGGCACAGGCAGGGTCGCTAAGTGCCTTCCTCAAGGTGAAAGTGTATTGGTAACAGGGTCGCCGCTTCTCTCGGTACTTTTCCGTCAGCTGTCTGGCGATGAAGATGGCATCAGTAGTAGACCTTCCGGGCATCCGAACTGTTCCTGGTGATAGAGACAAGTTCCCTCAGCCTAGTGTTGACCAGGCGCTCCCGTACAAGCTCATGGTTGGTCGAGTCATACTTGATGCGCGGTAGTTGGAGCCACTTAGGTCGCGCCCCTTTTCTTTCTGAAGATGGACCGATTGTGCTTGCTCTCCAGCATCCGGCACCCTTCCTTTCAGCCGTTATTACGTTGTTTAGGAAGTGTGAGCCAACTCACCCCATGCTCTCCAAGGGCCTTCCATGCCTCTATCGGTACCCCGTCTGGACCCACTGCTTTCTCCAACTTTCATTCTGCCTAGCTCACGGCGCACTTCATGTTTCGTCCGGGGAGTGACGGACCTACCGTCGCCTCTATCTGTGGGCTATCCTTGCGAGGGACCCGTCTTCAGTAAGTCCCTCGAAGTATTCCACCTCTGCCTGACGTTCCTGTTTTCCTGAGAATGGCCGTTGCTGCTCTTCACAGATTTTTACGACCCTGATGTCCTGAGCAGCGCGATGCCGAGCTTTGGCCAGGCGAAAGACGAACTTGTCTCCTTCCCTTCCAGCTTGTCGTACAGGGCGCCCATTTGCGTGTTCTTGGTCTTAGCAACGGCTGCGCTTGGTACGTATGTCGTCTTGCAGCTCGCTTGTTACGCAGCGAAGCTCTTCTGGGCTCTCTCATTTTGCCAGCGTTTATATGCTTTCTTCTTCTGCTTCACGATCCCCTGGACTTCCGCGTTCCAGAACCAGGCTGCCTTGTCTCCTCTGATACCACTCGCGCGCTCTCGGGGACTCTCCTTGCAACACTGTAGGGGATGACCTTCTTCTGCGTAGCGTCGGTGTCCTGCGACTGGGGTCCCATGTGGCTCGTGGGGCTGCAAGCTTCAGTATTCTTCGGCGCCGAGGGCTTATCCTTTTCTACCTTGCCCCGTTTTTCACCACCGAATCTGCCTCGCTTCCGCTACTCATCCTTGTCTTCTTGGTGCAGGTCATATGGCGATGTTCTGCTGGGAGAGGGCCTGTGCTGGGGCCCCAGCTCTTTCACCCAGAGTACCTGATGATATTACGCTACTGACGGTTTGAAAGACGATCTTCTGACCAGGACATGGTCGATTTCCGTTTGTCTCCCCCCCACTGCTGTAGGTTACCTTTTGGGTCCTCCTTTTCGCGAAGAAGGTGCTGCAGTTGCTGTAGTTGGGCCTGTGGTTTAGGTCAAAGATCTGTTCTCCCCCAGCATTCTTTGCCCCTATTCCTTTGGCCTCCGTGCACCCTTTCTAGACCCCCTCTGTCACTTCCCACATGACCATTCGGTCGTTCCCCAGCTAAGTGTGGTAGGTAGTCCTTCTTCCGTGAACCGATCTCATGGGCCTATCCAGAGGTCAGGTAATTCATCCTTTTCCGCCCTCGGATGCAATCCGGATTGTGGTGCGCTACACGGCTTCAGTTACTGTTCCAGTACCCTCCTTCCGTGTCCATTCACTGCCCACGATCCTGATCCCGATGTCCTGTTCACCAGAGGAGACGCAGTCCTTTAGAGATTCTGCCACTGCTATGGCCACACCATTCCGTTTGGTGTCTCCCCCCTTGTAGAAGACTTTGACACCTTCTCCATCTCGCGCGCGCTTCTGCGCAATCCTGTCCATTCGCCGTTTTTTGAAGGCACAGAACTTGGATATTCTTACGTCTCATGAGGTCGGGCAACCTTCCACGTTCAGGGTCCCAATTCGAACTAGCTTCTTTGGTCGAGGTCGTTCACCCTCGGGGTAGCTAGTATTAGTTAGCCTAACTTCCTGGAATACAAGTATCACATTCGCCGAGGCAAAAATGCGCTTGAAAAAATAGATAAGTGTTGAAAAACCGTGTTCAGCCAAAAAATTTTCCGAGCTTAATTTGATTGCCGCTCTGCATGCAGTTGGAAACATTTAACGTTGCTATTGTATTAATAGCTAATCAGTGCTTCACAATTCCTGGCTTTACCGACTTTGGGGGAAAAGGATCGTTTTGCGGATGGTGTTCTGCTTTTTTTCAAGAAAAATCGAAGATCAATAAAAGTCCCGTGAGCGATGCAGCGATCCGTTCTCACAGCAGGTGGCACAACCGCAGAAATCGGGAGGTATGTATATCGACAGCCCGTATGGGAGCTGTATGGGATTGAGTTGTGATGGGACTTTTTCCTGGGCCGACCGAGCGATTTCCCGCGACGTGATGCTTGACCCTGCTCGCCACCCAAGAAGGGCGCATTTCGTGCAAAGGACGCGGTTTCTGGTGACAAGCAAGTTAAAAGCTGCCGCTGTTAGGGAACCGAGAGAGATTCCCTTGCGCAGAGACATACCGCAGTCTTGCGCGTGCTAAAAAACAAATCAGCTCGGAATTAATTTTTTTTTTTCATTGGTTAGTGGTTTCAGCGCGGAGGATTTCTCCTGCTTTCTTGGTTGAAACACCGGTATTAATGTGACCGGTTAGATAGGTGGAAAACCTGGTCGGCAAAAAAGCCCATGCCCTACAAAACTTTCACAAGTTCAATTCTTTAGACGCGCGAGGACCTTGGCTGGGAAGAATTGGAACATGCGGACATCGCGTCCCAAGCACTAGCTTGTCATAAGACAAACTCCACCATAAATCATGTGGGCGGCAAGACCTTAAAACTGACTGCGCCTTTGGTACACGGGCATTTCATACTTAGGCCGGGGGGGGGGCTGTGTGGAGCTGCTCCTCTATACTTTACATCATCGATATTTCTTGTCAACTATGGCCTGGTTACCACTTAATGGCTTCTTGACATTTCGCACATGGATACTACGTTGATCCACTCGCACCACAATGCATTGGAAGTATCGAAACTTAATGATGGGAAAGTTCGAAAGGCGAAATGCTGCTCAACTTTCCCCCCCCCGTCCCCCCCTTCCCCACCTTCCCTCTAACAGCACGTGGTACTATTTACTTCGCGCTTTCCTCCTTGGTACGCCTCTCTGTGTCATATTGGTAAGACATATTAGTTCATGACGTGGAAAGACATTGATTCACGAGTGTCCTGCCCAGTGTTCACCAGTGTCCTGCTCGAGCTCTGTGTCCCACGCGGTTTTCTTATCGTAGGAACCCCTCAACAGGCACATCACCATGAAAAAAAGGATAAAGGATCGATCCCATTTGTCTTATTTGGGATGTGGGGGACATCGTTCTTCTATTCAGAACTTTGAATGCGATGTGCTCTATACAGTGAGCCAATGTTCAAGTCAGTGTTCTATCATTTCAGACAATCTGGTAGCAATTTATGTCGACGGAGGGTAAAATGCTTCGTTGTCTCGGGCGGGAGTCGATCCGGGATTTGATCCTCGGAGCGCGCGTGTTGAGACGTAATAACTTACCACAAGTTACGTCTCAACATCTGCGTGGCAGCCTGATGCATAGCGCAGTACAAAGGGTATGATAATTGGCGCCGAATGAACTAATTCTTCAATAATTTAGATAAAAAGATGTGTTCCATAGGCTTACTGAAGTCTTCAAACTTACTGGAAATGATACTGCGCCAGAGGTGCAGGTCTTTCGCTTCGCCCGAAATCTGTCCGAAAAGCAACAAAATCACTACGGGACATTGTTGTCAAATATTGGCGTTACAAAAAAAATGAGATGCTTCTTGGAAAGTGGAAGTCTTATAGATTCTGGCAGTGTTTTGGTTTCTCAGAAATCACGTGAAAAAAAAGGTTATGGCTGTTCAAACCAAGAAAACTCGTAAGTGACACCAAAATTCGCTGTCTCTGTCTAGTCGCGTCCAGCCGCAGCCCTATCTCATGGTCAGCATTCTCATTTCAGCTTATGTTAGTGGAGCTGCCGTTCACGGTTCTTGCATTAAGGTCAGCATTCACTGCCGTGGAGCATCGCAGCCTTACACTGCCCAGCACAACTTCCCCTTGAACATGCTTGAGCAGCGCCGGTTGCCTGTGGACTCCCTCCACTTCAAATTCTCAATGCTTTCGATGCTTTTGCTTTGGCGGTCTGCGATGATCACATCCAGCCTTTCGCTGCACCTTGTCTTGGAGTTCTTATAGAGGGATTCTCCCCTGAGCAGTTCCTTGTCCTTGGAAGTATGCTCTCCATCTCATTCTGTTCGGCTGGTTTCCTCAGAAGGCACCACTGCAGCTCTTCACAGTTCTCTTGCTTCTTATTAACGTTAAAGTGTGGAAGCGGATTTTCCACCTAAAAGGTGAAACCCTCGGCCCCGACGACGACGATTCAGTCGAATGTTGACTGAACACCGAACACACTTGAATAAAGTCACCGGCAACGTAAGGCACATATAACTAACCTGCTGTACAGCTACTCACAGTTTTTGGTACCTTGATGTCTTGAATAGCGCAATGCCAGGCTAGGTGGAAGACGAAGCTCTCCCGGCCCTCCAGCTCCTCATACAAGGCATCTTTTTCCGTATTATCGGCCTTGGAAACGGCGCTGCCTTAGCGAGTCGTTTACAGCACTTGTAGATGACAAGTCTTGTGGGCTCCTTTTCTTTTGCCAGAGTAGAGCTTATGAAGTAGAAAAAGCAGGGTTCAAGTTTTGTTATCGATTAAGTGTGCTTGAGCCATTCCCAACATTTTTTCCAAAGAAAAAAAAAGTCCAGTTGTGTCATGGTTATGAATTTTAGGGCCAACCTACGGACTTTCATGCTTTGAAACAGTCATATCTTCCTTCATATAAGATCTCTTTTGAAAGTAAGAACAGACCGCAATTTAGAAGATTCACCCCCCTTTGCTCTCTGTGCCCACTAATTAAAGAAGCTCCTCGTTGTGTACATAAATTATTGCGGATAGGGTCGTGCAGCACGAGAAACCCGTTCCTTCGGCACAATACGATTCCTAGTTCATTAGAAAACTTCAGTATGCTTCTGGAACACATATTTTTGTCGGAGTTATAGGAAATAGTTTATTTGGTGCCGACTGGCATCATCTCTGTATTGCGCCATGCATCCGATTCCCAATGTCGGGAGGTGCGGCAGCTTCCAGGTGAGGTTTGTCCCTGGAACATATGTACACCTATGGTATGTAGGGAGCGTATACAGTATTTTCTTTGTTTATTGTTAATCCATGACTCCGTCGTGGGCGGTACCATATTCCTTGCCACCAGGGTACAGCATCGTTGTGTGAAAGAAATAGGAGGGGGGGGGGATCGTATTTGGTGGTTGTTGGGAGAGGGGAGGTCGTATGTGCCTTTGAAAGGAAATTTGGAAATTTGCAGTTTTTTCCAGTTGTTGAGTTTTCGCGTGATTTTTCCTCCTGTTTCATGTGTACTAGTTAGCCCTCACGCTCGATTCAAAAATCTTTGGTGAAGAAATGAAATGGATGGGAAGGAAATTTGGTAGGTGGCGTGTGGGAATGAAGGTGCTATACTACAACCACCATTTCCACATCGCGCATGTGTAACGCCTGCTTGTCACCGCCCCCGTATTCACCTCTGGAGCTAGCAAACTTTGGCCCTCGGTCTTCAGGTGTCTCACCTCTTTTAATAGCATAATCAAGAAACACACTTGTATTAGTCACTGTTTTGTACGACATGCCAGTAATTGCTGCCTGAACACGTTCTGAATGGTCCTGCGGCTAGGACACCCTCTACCTTCACCGTGCAAATACGCCCTCCCATTGTGTTTCCTACTATCAACTAGTTTGTTTTTGCCAGTGTTTACTGGTATTTTCAGAAAAATCGGAGCCCCTTCAGCTTTGGCGCCAACGAGTCCTGTTTTCATACGCCCACCCGGTGGGACCCCCCCCCACCGCCCTTAGCATGCTATGGGTGGTTTACTTTATGAAGATCCCTGTTCTATGCAGAAGGGAGTCGAACCAACAAAACCTCAACAGCTTCCCCCCACCCCAACAAATTCTAGCCCTCTTGATTATTTTTGTGTGGGAACTCGCTCACACCAGAAAGTTCTTTTCGAAAAAAAAAACATCAGCGAAAAAAATCACTTTAATGCCGGGCTCGCAAAACGTCAACCTGACCTGCTAGAAGTGTTGGCGACCAAAGGAACCGCAATTCCCGTATCGGGAAGCCATTAGTCGCGTTCATAGGTTAAATTTAGTAGCGCTCGAAAAAGCCTCCACACAATCGCTTAAGCCGCTTTTCAATTGAATTGTGCGCCCCCACACAAGCAGCCACCCCCGTGTTCTAAACGCCAATACACTGCTCTATGTTATCACCACACCAACAGTAATATTTATAACCGCAATGACTGACATGTTCACCGAAATGTCGTCAGCCCATACAGTCTTTCGTACATACTATAATTGCAGAAACACAACACATGCAAAGATGTAACATTTGAAAAATATTATTCCGGAACAAAACTTGCATTAAACCAACAACTTTACCCTTATGGAATGGGACAACAAAAAACCAAACAATCACGGGTTTACTTCTTCTTAGCTCCAACTCCAGCCTTCTGTGCAGCCTTCGTAACTTTTCCTCCAGCGGCTTCAGTCTTATCAACGGATTTGATGACTCCTACCGCAACGGTCTGTCTCATATCACGTACAGCGAAACGTCCTAGAGGGGCATAGTCCGTGAAGGATTCGACGCAGAGTGGCTTTGTGGGGATCAGCTCGACGATTCCGGCATCGCCAGACTTGAGGAACTTCGGGTTGTCTTCGACCTTCTTACCAGTACGGCGATCGACCTGAAGATCATAAGTTGGTGTGCAATATGAAACACGGGCATGTGAAAGCTTCACTGTACCTTCTCCTTTAGCTCATTGAATTTGCAAGCAATGTGGGCGGTGTGGCAATCAAGAACAGGCGTGTAACCGGCGGCGATCTGTCCAGGGTGGTTCATGATGATAACCTGAACACAACATATTCATGATGTAAAACAATTTACATTTCAAATCATGGTAATGACTTCCAGATACTCGAACTAACCTGAGCGTTGAACGAACGGGCTTCCTTGGCTGGATCATTCTTGGAATCAGAGCAGACTGATCCACGACGGAATATCCTTGACGGACACGTTCTTGACGTTGAAACCGACATTGTCTCCGGGACCAGCCTCGGGAAGGGATTCGTGATGCATTTCAACGGATTTCACCTCAGTGGTGACGTTCTGGGGCGCGAAAGTGACTACCATACCGGGCTTGATAATACCAGTCTCAACTCGTCCGACTGGGACAGTTCCAATACCTGAAACGAATGCAGAATAATAAGGATTAACTAATAGGCATACATTCATATCACAAACCTCCGATCTTGTACACATCCTGAAGTGGGAGACGAAGAGGCCTGTCTGTGGGTCGCTGTGGGGGAACAATAGAGTCAAGAGCCTCAAGAAGCGTCTTGCCAGTAGCATTACCCTCCTTTCGCTCAACATTCCATCCCTTGAACCACGGCATGTTTGGTGATGGCTCCAACATGTTGTCACCGTTGAATCCAGAAATGGGGACAAATGCGACCGCCTTGGGGTTGTAACCGATCTTCTTGATGAAGTTAGAGACTTCGGTGGTAATCTCGTTGAAACGGGGCTCAGAGAAAGGTGGCTCAGTCGAGTCCATCTTGTTGCAAGCAACTATGAGTTGCTTTACACCCAGAGTCTGCGCCAACAGAGCATGCTCACGAGTCTGCCCATTCTTGGAGATACCAGCTTCGAATTCTCCAGTACCGCATGCAACGACAAGCACAGCACAATCGGCCTGAGATGTTCCTGAAAGATGCGAGCGTTTTTGTAGTTCTTCTAGTATATCACATCCACAATCTAGCAAAACTTACCAGTGATCATGTTCTTGATGAAATCACGATGTCCTGGAGCATCAATGATGGTGATGTAGTACTTGGCTGTCTCGAACTTCCACAAAGCGATATCAATGGTAATACCACGCTCACGCTCAGCCTTCAGCTTGTCGAGTACCCAAGCGTACTTGAAGGATCCCTTACCCATCTGCAACCATATGTTCGAATTAATTCCAATGTGAATGGTGAGTTTTAAGTAGTTTTAACAGGATCGATGCCAATTTAAAGACACACAGCTGCACCGCTAGCTATCAAAGACGCGACCGGCCTCCGCGTGCAAACAAAAACTGTGACCCGTCGGAGGCTATTCGGCCCGCGCTCCCGATGAGAATTTCAAGCTCTTTGGGCGAACATTTGCAAAAGACTCGTTTCTCAAGAGCCAACGAAAAGCCGTCTTCGAAAACAAAAACAAGTCTGCCCCTATACTGATAACCGGGTGGCCTTTACACAATAGCCCATCACTCAAAATTCACGAAACATCCAGAAAGCGAAGAAGTCCACCAAAAAATAAAGGGTATGTATCCTAATCGATAAAATGTTTTCGAAATCCCTACCTCCTGGGCTTCCTTCTCGAACTTCTCAATGGTTCTCTTATCAATACCACCACATTTGTAGATGAGATGTCCGGTAGTGGTTGACTTTCCTGAATCGACGTGGCCGATGACGACGATGTTGATATGTATCTTTTCCTTGCCCATTGTGAGTTAAGCTGAAACGCACACTTTACTAGTACTTCGAAACTCAGCCTCACGAACACGACGTCTCACGAATCAGAGAGTGATACGATTGGATTTCCGATTACTTGGAACACCTGAACTAATCTACGATCTACCTACTTTTCAAATCAGAACGAAAACAACAGAGTAGCAGCGAGCGAGGCCGTGCGTTCAAGTGAGGTGTCAGCACGCCGAGAACCGTCTCCTCCGCCTGCGTAGCAGCCCCCACAACGCGTGGGTGCATCGCACGAACGCACCACGTCGAATGGGCTGCTACGAAGCCGCCAACTGCACGTCAACCCCTATGGCGCGAAAAATGGATTTAAATTGCTCATGAAAATAAGTGAAGCTGACGAGCTCTCGTTTTCCAGTTGTCGACCGCTGCAAAAGAATTTATTGACCCGTGTATGGCTTCAGGGCGTAGCATGAAGGTTTCCTCACTCTCGCGGTACAGATTCGGCTTTATGCACCTGTTTGGCGAAGTCATGAAGATCATTTTTGGGTCTTTAGAGAGTTTCGCCCAGGCGTAACTGGACTGTCGATTAAATCTGCACCCGGAAAATGACAGACGTGTTCCTCGAGGGTCTGCTGACAGATTGAACTCAATCCCTTCGATAGCATCAATTTTCTGTTATCTCAGAGTTCTCACTCTATATGGCGTTTAGTAACCACTCTGCCTTTCACATTCCAACTTTTCACGCATAATAAGTGGCTCGTCCACCACGGTGTCCTTTCCCTTAAAAAAATTCGTTTCGTTTCTGTTCGATGTTTTTTGCAACCCTGGTCCTTTGTTTCTCTGCGCTCTAGCCTTTCGCAGCAGGACCCCCATCAGAAGTATTATTGTCACATAAACTTCCTCGAGGCAACTATTCAGCTTTTGAGGAAATGTATGTCGCTCGTTGTGGGACCAAAACGTAATGTGCCTTTGACATCTATCGATGGTTACGCTTCTTTGGCTTGGTTTTACAAAAGAAGCTGTTAATATTCCTGGGAACCTTTACAGGGCTTTTGCAGTTACACTGACCCAAAAAGCCTGGTACTGACTTCTGCTCAGCACGATGCGGGCAACCTTTCACCATTTCTTTGTAACTGATAATATATTTACTAAAAGTGTAATTACTGCGCTCTTTTGAAGGGCATCGCAGTATGCCCAAGGGTTTCAAAGAATCGCAAAAGTGCGCGTAGAGGTTATCCCACTCACGTCGCAGTTTTGTGTCCTTGAAGTTTCAGGCAGTTCTCATTTTCCCTCGTTCACGATCGTTTCTTTGCACCTTGCACCCTATTGCGTCGCCTATTTGGATTAGCACTCGTAGCATTATTAACAAGCATTAACGCAAAGTATGTTTGTGTATGCTTTGCCAGTAATCCGAACTATGGTTGTTCTTCAGATGTGGAAGAGGTCAAGAAGAAAAGTGGTAATGTTTAACGCGCTATTCGACTTAATCCTTGGACTGAGGTCGATTTTTCCGGGTGAATGTTTTGGCTTTGGTTTGAATGAGTAAGCTCACGGACAGAAGTGATAGTTCCAGAAAGACCAATCCTTTGTTGGTGAAAGGGCGTTATTAATGTTGAAGGGACGCGTGGTTCCACCATGAACTGGACCAGAAAACGCCTATCATTTTTCCCGGATGTTGGCAGTCGTAACTGGAGGCAACCTGCGGCGAAAGTAGGCAACGGCAAGCCCGGTCGTCCGCATTTTTTTCCTCAAACGTTGCCCATTTCTGCGCCTTCAAATTTCGAACAACGTTCGGAAGGTGCTGCAACTCTTTTTGAGACGGAGGGTGAGGGTTCCTGAGTTCCTAAAAGGTCGAGGGTAGCAAACGAGGTTCAGAATACAATGGACTAACGAAGGAACTAGTTCTATGAATCGAGTGATATCAGTAGCCAATAAAGGAGGGACCGCGTCATGAGTGCCGTGAAATAAGTAGCAGTGTTCGTAGCTCACTATCAATCAAATAGTTTCGTCAGTAGAAGTTTTCGATGAAAGCCGTCCTATAATGGCCACCATTCAACTGAGCAATTTGGTTGCTTCCTTACGGAGGCTATTTTGAACTTCCAGACTTTAATCCCTTTAAAAGTTTCGGTACGTATCGTGTATGATTCAGAATCATCGCTTCTTTTGTCGGTTCGTGTTTTGCTTCACTTATTTTAGTGTAGGATCAGTTTTTTTCAAGCCTCTTACCCCTGTTCCTCCGTGTTTCATAATAGAATCGCTCCATTGATTGTTGCTTGACGGCGAGAAAAACAAATTTAGTGTTTGACGTAAGCTCTCATGTCGGTGACACAGCAGATCGAACTGGTTGTTGAGCTACATACCAGAAGTAGCACTGCCGAAAAAGAAGTCTATGCCTGCAACGTCAAGTGCACCGCTGAAGTCTTGTTGCACGGAAGGGATGTCTCAAATCGTCAGGTTTGCGGGGTTATCAGGAGCAGTGGCTGTTGCGGTTGGAGCCTATGGAGCACACGGTTAGTTCTGCATCTTTCTATTTGTGTAATTATTGCATGGATGTCTATAACTGTGCATGAATCCGGCAGTTTCTATTTATTATAAAATGGAGTGATTATGCCCTCGGTTTGATTACCTTATGGAACTTATTGTAATAGGAATGCTAGCCTTATTGGACTTTGTAGCTCCACAGAACGTTTTCAGACCTGCGACAGATAAAAAACTTGGAGACAAGGGCAAACAAAGGGGGGGGACGAGGAGCTAGACAGCCTCCGCGCTCAAGTAATTCATGGTCGTGCTTCCTTGTTCAAGTAGTCCAACTCCTAAGAGACTGTCTCACTCACACGCCAACAGACGACTTCAAAGCGAGTGAGGAGCGTGTTACAGCAGCTGGAAGTTCTAGTTCTAAAGCCCGCTCAGTTGTTCTTTGTGCTGCGGGCATTAATCGGAATTGCATGTACTTTTTGCTGACCGCGCTCGTGCCCATAAATAATTCTGCTCTCCTTTATTACATTTTATTTATTAGGAGCACATACAGTCAACTGCAACCCATCTCGCAAGGTAAAACGCGTAAAATTCACGAGTGATGGAATTTTCTTGGTGCAAAAGCTCGACTCACTATTCGTACGCCGAGTTTTTGAAAGTTTCTTTCTTTTTCTAAAGCTCTCCGTCGGGGTTTTTGTTGTTTTCGTATTCTTTTCTTTGCATATACTACCAGGAGATGCGAGAAAGCGGTTTGTGAACCAGGGGTTGCACAGAGACTGCAGGACGGTGTGACTTCAGGGAGCTATTGTGTTCATAGTATTCTTGAGGACTCCTCTTGCTTTTTCCTTCTTTGAGAATTACTATCAGCTACTGTTTCATAATTGAAGAGCAACTAACCATGACACTTCATGTCTGTAAGAACCAACTTAGAGCGTTCTCGTCGGCAGCGTTTCGGAGCGTTGAGCGTCCGCCAGTTTCAGCAGTACGATACATACACTTTCTTAGTCGCTTTATGGAGCTAACAAGGAGGTCTTTCAGGTCGTGGCGCGCTTTTCGGAAATGGTTTGTTGCTTGTTGTAGGGGTCCATACAAGGATCTCAAAAATGGGTTTCATTTTTGCTATGCGCTTTCTGGGGAGGTCAAACTGACGTGAAGAATTTGACAAGAATGGGCGATTTTAACTATCTTGATGGACTCCGTTCTGATTGTAACTTTGGGCATGCATAGTTTATGAGGTGCTCGTTAATTATGCTTCGAAAATAGTTCAAATGAAGTATCGTATCGTCGTCCCATCCAGAATCCTTCGAGTTATCCGCTGCGCCATCCGATCCGCCGACAGTGAGCGTGAGAGGACCGCAGACAAAGACAACACTGTTGCGTCGGTGCATGCCCAGTGTATTACTACATGACACTTACATTTTGACTTTATTTGAAACCATTTCCGAAGCCTAATTAAGGGCACCTCATAAGCTATGCTTGCTCGAAGTTACAATCAGAACGGAGCCCATTAAGATAGTTAAAATCGCCCATTCTTGTCAAATTTTTTCACTCAGTTTCCACCTCCCCAGAAACGCATAGCAAAAATGAAACCCATTTTTAAGATCCTTGCATGGACCCCTACAACAAGCAACAAATCATTTCCAAAAAGCGCGCAACGACCTGAAAGACCTCCCTTGTGAGAACACTGGCGGGTGGCTCACAGCGCTGAATTGACACCCATACTTTCCTATTCACTCAACACGCTGCCCGAAAATATGACCGCACTCTTTCGTGGCATTCCGCGGAGTATACGATTGTCATGGGAGAAATTGTATTTAGGGACGACGCGTCTGCACGGCAATCTATAAACCCACGCGTGCTTGCAATTTGGAAGCGATACATCCAGCATAAAATCACATGCAGTATTAAATTAGGTGCTCGCTTCAGTGTCCAGCCTCGCTGTTCGCTCTGATAGGGTGTGGGTTGTCATGACCGTTAGATTTCACTTCACACTCAACTTCGGGTAAGTACATGGCAACTGCTGTGCAGAGAAACTTGAACAAATCCTACTAGCGAGTTAATTTAGCTTGCCTGCTGACCTCTCATCTCCTCTCATTTGACTGTCGCAATGTTTCTGGATGCCACACTTTCAGTCTCATTGTCATGTAGTATTGCTGGGGTACGAGGGACTGTCCTGTTGCGAAAAACAGCAGCGAAATGTCGCTGTCGCGATAACAAAACCATCGCGAAAGTACGCCGATCGTAACCATGATGTTTGCGACTGTTTGCAGCAGTCGCGCGCGACGCCGCCTGGTCCTGCGGTCACATACCCGAATGTCATCTTCATGATCAGGACATTCAAGTACTTTTGTTCGAAATTTCAGCGGGACGCTTAGGCTGTAATACGCGAATGTTCATTGAAATGCTTTCCAGTGCTTGTTTAGCTGTTCATTCTTGCAATCTTGTTCGCTGCAGATGAATGGGCGTGTCAACGGTGTGGGTTGGCGCGGCGCCAAACCCCTTTTCCTCCAGTTTTTGCCGATTACTCGCTTTAAAAACTGGTGGTGAACGGACGCAGCGCCAAATCCTTCCCTTCCTGACACACACCCATCCGCAGCGAACAGGACTGTACTCGCACTCGAGTACATATTTTTGCTAAAGGTCTCAAATTTGTTGTTTCCTTAAGAGTGGGCCACTGCTGCATATTGACACCGGAGCAACATCGAAGGCTATATTTTGTTGTCACCTGTTGGTACGGAGGCGATCCTCACGGCCACCGTTGACTGTGTATTTCCCTAGGGCCTTTGGTTCAGTGGTATATGCGTTTATTTAGCAAGAAGTCTACCAGTACTGCCCTTGAATTTCGCTTTTACGTGTGTTTCAATGGATAGTTGTGATAAGTGAGCCTATAGTACGTAACATAGTGACGTTTTCTGATGGCTCCAACACGCTTAATCCTAGAATCAGAGAAACCATAGGTGTGCTCGCGTCCTAGTAACGCACTATCTAAGAGCGCGTTCAGACTTCGCGATCGCGCGATCGGATCGCGCGATTGGGATGGGTGAAATTCAAACAGAACGGTAACTTCAGTAGGCGAACAAACAATTTTCGATCAAATAAGGATCTGTTTAGTTACAGAGACGGCACGACTGTATCGGAATGGGAAACAGAATGCCTAGAGTCGTTCAGGTTTCACCTACAACTTTATTCTTGAAGCTGTGGATAGGGCTGACTATGGATCTCGTACTCTTCTCGTACTCTTGCTATATTTTGTTCAAAAAATTATGCTTGTCATCATTCCTCGTATCGCACGAAACCAAAGGAAGCAAACAGGCAGTGGTAAACACACGACAAGGAGGCTATACTGTCATCAGAACCATATATAAGGAAGTGGATAATAATCACGGAATGAATGCGTGACCTGTGAAGGAGAAAACATGCACAACTATTTTGTTCTACCAATTTAATCAGTTTTCGGGGAAGTCTCGTGACATTTTCATCTGGAAAATGCTTCAACAAGATGCCTCAGTAATGTGTAAAGACTCCACTGCAATGTCATGAGAAATTCTGACCCAAGCGCGGACTATTTTTGATGAGTGCCATTGGAACCCGATTAAACAAGTGCATTCATAAAAAGAAAAATGGGCACTATTGAACTATTCCCCAGTCTGCCGAAATGAAGCCGGTTGCGAAATTCCGAATCTGAAAAAAAAGATCGAAAGGCAACTTCAAACGTTTCTAAAAACTCAAGGCGTTATGCACAGAAAGGAAGAAGGAAAAGAAAGAACAGAAAATTAAACATGAACAAACATGAATGCCGCCCCGCTGAATTTCACCCATCCCAATAGTGCGAAATCGCGCGATCGCGAAGTCTGAACGCACTCTAACGTGTTTTGCTTGGTGAATACGTTTGCTTCTCTTGTCTAATATCGCGTTCGGACTCTGCGATGGCGAAGCCTGAACGCGGTTTAGGTCATT
>MU931608.1:0-10961 GCA_036418165.1 Cooperia oncophora
ACTGGAAGCCGGGCATTGGAGGTGGAGTCTGGAGGCGGAGTCACTGGAAAAAAGGAGGAACCACTGAACCTATATTGCGCTATAGCGCCCCTCCCTTAGAATTTTTGCCGCGAAACCGGTACAAGGTTGTTCGTCGCGGACCACTCTAACCTCCTGACGCCATATTTTCAACTTCGATACCTGATCGCGACCGTGCCTTTAATATTGAGTCTTTCACGTCCCTAACTCTTACAGTATTTCTCTCTCCAAGACTAGTCACTAATAACTGGAAGTCTTCTAATTACCGTGAAAGTCTGAAGATCTAAATAACCTCGAAATCTCTCTCGGCGCATCTGCATCTTCAACTGTGGCGGTGACTGTGTTTTTGGTGAGATAATTCATCATGAGACGATTGTGGTGACGTCTTTGTCCAACACAAAACAAGATGACAGTTGTCTCAAATCGGAATATCGATGACAGTTGTCTCAAATCGGAATATCTCACGAGTAACCCGTCTTATGCCATGTCCAAATGCCACGCCTCCTCCATCTCAGGGATAAGGAGTACATGTCCATAGAGCTTGGAAAGTCAGTTGCAAAGATGAAGATGAAATACTGTTCTCACAAGCGAGTGACACTCCATATCCGGTGTCCAAAAAGTACAGTCTTGTTCGCTGCGGATGATGGAACGTATCAGCGAAGCTGGGTGGGTTGAGAAAACCGCTAGCTCGTTCTCCACCAGTTGTTGAAGCAGGTAACAACTGGTGGAGGACGCCTGGGTGGCCGCTGAATGAGATGTTACCAATTTGGGACAATTGCAATCGTTCCTTTGTCCATCACAATACAGTACGACAGTTGTCCCAAACGGAAATATCCCACTAAAAACGCATTCCACGCCATCTTCGGGGCTGGGAGCTTATGAGGGGTCAGAGTAGCAAAATTCATCAAAAGCTGGTCGCCAGGTTGCCTCTAATGTGGATTCCAACGTTTTTCAGCCAACCGGGTGGAGTTTCGTGTTCCGTGGTCGAGCTACCTCTGCTGACGATTTTCTCGCTAAATCGAGGCGGTTCTAGTGGCCGGTCAAACTGCCCTGGCAACAATTTCTAGCAAACAAGATTTTCTCACAAACTTGGGAGAAATTTTCTGAAAAAGTAAAGAGTAGAGTCTGTACGGGTTACCATTGAGGGTCTTTCGTCCCATTTCAATAACGATTTTCACAGGTTAGAAATAAACGTCCGGACGATGAACAAGTGATGTACGGTAGCAGAAATGTTGTCAATTGCGATATCACAGCCTGATATGAATTTGGCGAGAAGTATTTCCTCGAAAATTTGAGAAAATTTGGGCCCATTTTGGCGACGGGAGGGGCATTTTGCACATTCGCTGCTTCACTACATAGTTCGGTTTACAAGTCTCACTCCGGTGAAACCTGTGAACTATTCTGAAGCTGGAGTAACGTCGTCGAGTCTGGCATTTTTAGCGATTTTATCATAAACAACTTCGACCACTACTGTTCGAACAGGGCACGCCATCGTTGTGATGATCACAACGGGAGGCGAAATGCGTAATTTGACGCGAGGGAGGCGATGGGGATGGGGGGGGAGGGTCGTATTTGGTCTGAGAAAAATTTTTTGGTAGTTGATTTCTCTTGTTTCACGGACGGTATAAAGGGGGGGGGGGTCGTATTTGGCCGTTGTTGAGAGAGGGACTGCCAAAGATCTATACAACTACGGTTTGCGATAGTTGAAAATGGGAAAATGGTGGCCAAATCGTGATGACCCCCCCCCCTCCCTGCGCTCGACGGAAAATTCTTGGCTGAAAAACTGGAAATTTTTCGGAAAAAATGGAAAAAGTGGTAGGAAGTTGGGAAAATCTAGGAAAGTGGTAGGTAGCATGGGAGGGGGAGTCGTATTTGATTAGGGGTCGTATTCTTCAGGAAATGATCACGCGATGGCATGCCCTGTGTGGGCGTTATCCCCGTTCGCTCATATTGACGTCACTTTCTGCGATCTCGTGAGGAACATGAGTAACCTGATCATACTCCATAGTAGAACTCTATGAACACGACGACATTTCAGACAAACTGGAAGCGTTTTTTGTCGTGTTGGCTTTGATAAGAGTATCCTATCTAACTTGCTCTATTCACTATCTAATGCTCCATGCTGGTTGGCTGGTTTTAGAACTTCTCATCGGTGCAGTTTTCGTTGCCCCCCAGATACGTGAGGGAACAGGGAAGCGTCCGTTACCACGTGAGTTGGGACCTTCAGTTTTTTCGACTGTGGCCAATAGGATGCGGCCGCAGATTTCGGTGCGGAAAATGATAGCAGAATAAGTAGGCAGCCCGCAAACTCTAGGAAACTGATTCCAAGGTCGAAGTCAGTGTCCCGAAGCAAAGCGCTGGAAACAGGACATGTATCGCTTTTGAGTTTCATCCCATGTGACTATCTAAACTAATGCCTGTGTATCAAAAAACCTTCCTTTCACGAGAATGGTAGCAACATTTCCTTCGGGCTGCGTTCATACTTTGCGGCAGCGTCCATTAGCGTCCGCCAGCGACCACCAGCGTCTCGAGGGACCAGGAAAGTATGGATATCAATCTAGCGTCTACCAGCGTCCACCAGCGACCAGAACTATAGAGTATGGGAAGTAGGAGATAGGAGACACCTGGATTCGGCGTCGTGAGATTGCGGCGTGTGTAATCACAACCGTAGTACTTCCTAACACTGCACTCCTAGTGGCTGATGGTCGCTGGCGGATGCTGGTGGACGCTGGTAGACGCTTAAAGGCAGTTGGCACGATAAATCCCCCAAGGCGACTAGGATCAATACTCCTGGCAGGATAGAATTCCGCGACCCTGGGCAGGCGCTGCATAGCGGTTTCCCCGAGGAAGGTGCCCTTATAAGGGCCCTATCAAGCCACAACTTTACGTCCCAAACGCCCGCCACGCCCGCCCGCCCACAAATGGACGACCGTTCCTGACGCTCGTATTCATTCATTTGCTAAGCAAATTATGAAGCGAAGGGATTGGTATGAAGCGGCCGTGATGCTGCATGCATACATGGGTACACATATGCATATCTTCGGTAGCGGTGATTGGTAAGATGCCTACGGGAAACTCGCCCGAAATGCGATCCAAGTCACTGAAACGGAGCTTATTTCTTACTCAGATTTGGACTGTTTCACTTGCCATTCCCACGTACTGGTCGCGCCTAGCTAGCACCTTCTTCGCTAGCCCCCCACCCGAGCCGCGGATGGTCGCTGGCGGGCGCTGGCGATCGCTGGTAGACCTGCCGCAAAGTATGGAGGCAGTCTCAATTCACGCTCTCTTTAGGACTCGGGCCAGAGACGCCGTTTGCGCCCAGAGCTCTTACGTATCTGTCCCACTTCTTCCCTTTACGAGATGATACAACGTCCTTTGCTTTCGGACGAGATAACTCTTCTCGGAGTACAGGGTTAGTTTCCGTGATGTCACTGTGACGGGAATAAAGTGAACATACGTTTTCCAGAAACCTTCTCGGTGTCAGCGCACTTTTCCCACAGCCCCAACAAGGGTAAGTGCAGTGAATAACTAATTATTATAGTAATTAACAGTATATCCATGCTAAAGATGGAGATGACGAATTATGAGGTGACAATCAATGGCAATCCCATAACAAAAATAGCTGGCTATCTCTGCTTTGTAGCGTGCCATTTATCAATTTCCACAAATAAAAGCCCCGCTCCGCAAGGTAGCGTGGTACTGAGCAAATTATCAGCAGTTCTTCGCCAGCTCTAGAGCACCTACAAATATCTTGACACTCTATTATCACGCAAAGACAGTGTCGCAGAAGTCAGGGTTTTAAGCTCCAGCTCGCCACACACGTGGATACATTCAGGCTGCCGTGGATATCCGGCTCAGCCGGGGCTGGGTCTGACCTGAGGGTCAGTATCGTTCTCACCCAGCAACACAGAGTCGTTCCTTGAAGAACCTGTGTGCTTTACTTCGAATTGATCAATCGTGCAATAAAAATAACAACAACTCTCCTCAATACTCGTGCTGGATCACTTGCCCTGGCGCTCCTCACGAGCTGTACGACTCTCATTTATGCGTAGTAACGTATTTAGATGACTGCCTTACAGCTATCCCAAGAGCGCCACATGTTCCCTTATTCCGCCATGGAAGCCACTCGTTTGCGCCTTCTGGTAGTGCAGCAGGCACGCCAGCCCGTTGTGAAAACTTTCTACTAAATGTGTTACCCCTCCCGCCAAAAACGGGTCTGGGTAAGACCCCAAGAAAGACAAAAAAGGACAAAAATAGACGAAGGGATATGGTGTCGGATCGGACACTCAATTTTTTTGTTCGCGCTATTCAGATGTTGCGCGCAAACGTTCAAAACGATTTTAGCGATTGCACTGGAGCATGTTACCTGAACGAGATGATGCTAAATGAGCAGTAAAACTCCATACTTTCGATTATCCTTAGTTTTTGCGAGTAGAGCTCTAGCGACCGCAACTCATAATTCCAGTTGACTTAACTGCCGACGTAGCCCATTCTGCACACTTCTCTTGAGGAAAAAATCGCTCTGGATTCGATGTAGAATTGTTCACCTGCATTTTGAAGCCTCTTGAACATATGCTTACCATCTTGTACAAGGGAACTTGTGCTAGAATCTGAACGTCCCCCCCCGTTCGGCAAGCATCTCATTTTACTTCTACCTTTCCAACTAAATCAAACGTTTTACCTCTGCATTGTAGTGACAGTTTTCGGGCAACCACAAAAATGCCACGTCTTCTGTCGTTACCATTTCCATTCGCGCTTGAACACACTCACATAATGGTTCCAAGAAACTATTTTTTCGACGACTTCTTTATGAAAATAGCTGCGCTCGACGTCTGTACACATCCATGCCTTGCGCTCTATGCATTGACTTCACGCAGAAGCCATTGCGCAGTAACTTCTAGCAATGCCTCCTCTGTGTCGCTCCTACGCTTCAGAAAGATCCAAACCGTTGACTTGCTTCGGTTTGTTCTTCAGTTCAGTCCTGGCAGCCACGACCTCTCTCACGCCGGTTGCCCATTTCTCAGCTTGCAATCACTCTCTAGCCTCCTCTGTCTCTTCGGCGGTTCTTCACAGTAAGTAATCATATCTTTGTCTACAAAACGCCGAATCTGAAACAGATCGCTGCTCTTCCCACCTTGCTCAATGAGCCTGCGTTTGTGCGCCCTCCCCCCTTCGCCGCTTAATTCGACACCCCCCCTCCTGTTAAGATTTCACACCAACGATGCCGTTGTATCCAGAGGGGGGGAAGCGATACAGCGCACCACGTATTACTATCCTCACAATCCACCCATGCCATGACCGAAGTGTATCCTGTGCTAAATACGCCTCTTTCTGTGGCATCGTTGAGTAGCATCGTCCACTTCATAATAACATCCTGCGGCGACGCACTACCAGGACCAGGTCTTATGCATCAACGGAGTTGCGTAGCATTTGAACCGACCAGAAAGGGACTTCTGGTATCATCGAGACAACTATGATTTTTTCTGTTAAGACAGAAGACACGCCACATTTAGTGCTTACACGCTGATATTCTATCAAGAAGCCGTCATCCAACTTCATTTGGATTTACGAGGCCACGTCCTATATCAGATTTCGAAGTCTTGCGCCACTCCTCCCATTATGTCAAGTCAAACCGAGCAGAAACCTAGTCTACATTTCTCGCCCGCATCCAAAACGTTGGATCGCCTCGCCACCAAAATAAGTCTCAACGTGCCATGTACCCACACTGCGTGTCAACCTTAGAAACGTTAAATGTGCCAAAGCTTTCGCCCCAATGATCTTTCACTAAACTCAGCCTAATCCCCTGGGACGCTGATTGGGAATGGCGAGGCCGAGTGAACCAGGTTCAAAAATCCTGCCAAAGATGCTCCGTTCTCGCGCACTTGGTTGGATCTATTTATCGGCGGCTTTCCCGTAGGCACTCTTACAATCACCCGCTACAAAGATCGGCCTTGTCCATATGTTTACCATTGTAGCATAGCAGTACACACGACGCTCACAACCAATCCTTTCGCTTCATAATTTGGTCTTACGAAATACTCGTGAATACGAAGCTCCTGAACAGTCCTCCATTTGTGGGTCGGGCGTGGCCGGGCGTTTAAGACGTAAAGTTGTGGCCTTGATAGGCCTTATAAGGCGACCTTCCTCGCGCTGAAACCGGCTAGTGCCGCAAGTGCCAGGGTGCGACAGAATTCTATCCTGCCCAGAGTATCAAGCCTACCTCGTCTTAAATTTATCGTGACCACACTGAGCCTTTATCAAAAGGTCGTTTGGGGCCGCGGGGAGAAAACTGGTTTTCATGGAACCCTGCGCAAAGGAAGTACAAAAAGGATAGTTGCCTAAGAGTAATCTTCACCCGAAGCTTAGAAAGAGGGAGAGAGAAGACGATGAGAGTGATGGGAGAGAGGTTAGCGCACTGGCCTCAGGTGAGGAGGGAGACCCAGTGGCGTAAAGATCCGACATGCACCTCTACTCTGAACAGTCTGCATGGGTTCAAAGGTTTCGATTTCATAGCAGCATTCTCCTTTCTTTGCCTCATAGTTCCATGAGTAGGGTAAGCAAGTCGAATTCCAGGCAAGTTGGCATGTGCAGGATTATGGATGGAAGATCGACTCATCTGTTGCGAGAGAGCATGCGCCGACGCATTCGCGAGGATCGAATGGAACACTATGAGAATTGGCCCCGCACTTCCTCTTAATTGCCAAGTTCCAGCGCCTGCACGTCGACACCGGAATAAACAATCCAATGGAAACTGTAAGCAAATTAAGGGAAACCCATCCCTTCATTGTAGCGCACTTAATCATTTATAATTCATTCATAATTCAAAGACGAGACACACTGGAAGCAAACTAAAACAAAACATTACACAACCCTTGTGAGTGGAACCTGTGGATTTGTTTCTGCAGAAGAGTTCTAGGAAAGAAAGTTGAAATGACTAGTGATTCGAACAAATTAGGGGAGAGGTCGTGCCGGCTCAGAATTAGCGAGGGGAGGTCGTGCAAGTTTCAGCGCCTCCTCTATTTTGAAAAAGACTTTCGTAATTAGCAAGGATTTTAGTCCAGTATATCTCGCTGGGTTTTTTTTCGACTTAAAACCTCCCACAAAGACGAAACAATTTTCAAATCAGGTGTGAGAATGGGAAACTCCAAAGTCTTGGAAGCGCAAGGATTGTTCAGATATACATCGAAAGAGGACTGCCTTTCGAGGTGAATAAACATTTCCCTCTCCGAAAGTAGCAGTGATTCCTAATTGTATATAGTTTCTGCTATAGACGATGGGGTGTTAAGGAGCTATTAGGTTGTCCGGAAAGTTCTGCACGTTTTGAGTGTTTCACTTTAAACGATCATAACTTTCTTAACACTCATCGGATTTAATCCAAATAAGCACCATTCGAATCAGCACACTTTTGCCAATGTGACAGCAGTCGAGAAATCCCATCAAAGAAAAAAACTGGGTGGTCGAGAATCCACGAAATCTACGAAGGTCTTTTTTGCCTGGTCCTAATTGATGAAGTATTTCAGCAGCAGGGTTTCTGATTGTGATGGTTTGCCTGGTGAGCCAAAAGTTTATAGGCTGATCGCCATCAGCCGATGACCACTACACTGTTGACCATTCCCTTTTTTTCGTGAGGCGTTGCTTTGAAAAGTTAGCCTTCGGTGTTGCGTGCCGGAATCGCAACGCACTGCCGCAACGTCCATCTTGTTATCATAACTCGATCGCCACTTTTTCATACAGCAGGGCGGCGTTTTTTCAGGGCAATTCGGGCCGAAAAAGAGGTCGTTTTCGCGATTGCGCAAAAGCAGTAAGAGGAAAACCTGCCGAGAGCGTCCCAAATTCCTGCCAGTCCTCAAATTGAGGGCAGCTCGCAGTGTATCGAGTTCTTCACCTCCTAAATTGCCGTGTTCAGACATCCGCAAAGTGGATTTTGCGCAACGCTTTAACAACCTTCTGCGAATCTCTCTAGAAGCTGTTTTGGGATGGTGTTAGAATGCCAAAACCCGCCCTTCAAAATCTCGTCAGATCTTTAGATCGACGCTATGAGGCTTGCTCATCTGCAAGTGAAATCGTCCAGAACGAAATTTTGTTTAAAATCGAGCATTGCTCCGCACTGTGGGGCTTTCTCTAGCAGTATTGGCCCCCACACTTGGTTGCGGTGTTGTTGAGTGGGGCTTTTCCGATGTGAATTGCCCTCAAATTTATAGTCGAAGAGAAAATATCGTGCGCGGAGTGCTCTTTGACATGCTTGAAAAAACTCTTGAAAAAAGGGGGTTCATCACAATGGTGAAACGGCAGTTATACCATCAGATAGCGCAAAGAATTCTCTTCAGGATGTACTACTGAGACGCAAGGGAGAGTGAGTTTTTAATCAGCAATGAATGTTCAAAAAATAGTAACACAAAACGTGCAAGAACTTGCCGGACAACGCGTAATAGAATAGGCGCGGGCGCCCGTTTGATTTCGCATCTGGGATGTGTTGACTACAGTGGGAGCAAGCGAGCGACACCAATCTGGAAAATCGGGCTAAGCGCCGTGGCGTCAATACCCTAGCGGCTCTGTGACTCGTACCGAGCGACGGCGAGGGGGCAAATGGGGGCAACTGTGAGGCTTACTCTCCGATAGAAGCTGATATGAAGGGCACTGTGACAAACAACGTGAGATTAGTCAGAACGGACTCTCGAGCCTCGAGATTAGGGGGCAGGTGAGGCATCCCACTCTCCTTCATGGCAGTCTAAGCGGCGCAGTATCGGGATCCCAGATTTGCTCTTTTGCTACTGCGCGGCATAGACGTGCCCAGCCCATGATAGAGGCAGCCTCTTCTCGAGCGGGCAGTGTTTACCGGATGATAACGCTTGATGAGGTTGCCCAACTTCAGCGAGAGTTCCGGGTTTCACCCCCGGCAGAGTGAGGACGTTTCACAAGAAAGAGATTTGTAACCCGGAACTAGTGGTGCAGAGAATGTGCAAAATGCCCTCTCCCACCCTCGTCGCCGAGCGGCGCCCAGCTCAGCTTTATGATATTCTGAGAAGGACAAAACTCTGTGATTCCGAACCCTTCATGTACTAGAGCTTGATTCCAGGTACCCTGTTACTCCTGCGATCTGAACCAAACAGGACTAACTACCGTATTTTACTTATTACCTTCGAGGTGAGGTCGATGCGAACCTCGAGGAAGCAGAAGCATCAGTTTGTGTAGTGATTAGCAGTATTTCTAGGACGTTTGTAGGAGACAATATGAGGGACGGCAAGATGGGAAAAGGCGATAGATCGGTGAATGACACCACAGCTACGCCATTTCACGTATGGCTACTGCACCAGTTGGGTACGTTTGGCTAAAAGTAGTACAATAGTGCAATAGACCTAGATTTGACCAAGCATGCCTAGATCTTCAGTTTGCCTTGTTCGTAGAATGAAAACCGTTTCTACTCAGGTGTTCGAGCTATCGAACCCGAATTCGTTTTCGGTCTGGAACGTGCCAATGGTGGACACTCAGCCGGACATCTACAAGCTATTCTTGGCGATGACAACGGGCGTCTGCAGGTACTGCGCTCACCATCTTGTCCGCGTTTGATCTGTTTAGTTGGGTTGTCTGTGAGTTCTTAGCAAGAGCTCCTGACCCACATTGATACTGAAGTGCTATTTGTTCCTTCGAAATGTAGAGTCCAGCTTTGAGTCCTTATCTGGCCAAGCATTTTCCCCTGAATTCACCAGTATTGCGATGAATCACCGGTGCTTAGGACTTTAATACCGCTCTCGAGAACTTGATTTCCATCATTACCTTATTTCCACTTCTTGCGACCACCGAGTTGCACCTTGGACTCTTCCTGCCTGTCCGAGCCTCAACTCTTCAGCCGACATCGTAGTATTCCCGTGCACCAGAAAATCTGGTCTGATGGGTGTCGGGAAATACAGCAGGATATAATCCACCAGTCGGATCGGCCAACTTCGCCGGACGAATGGTCGAAAAAAATTGTCTTGAGAATTACCGCACTTTACCCTCACTAACTTCAAGTCTGCCCAACCGTTGCTCAGTTTCACTCACTCCCCATTTCCTGGAGTTTTTCGGATGTGTCCAATACCCTGCAGCCTCCACTCCCCTCCCTCAACGCAGCGATATGGACAGTACTTTTCATCTAGCGCTATATACGCCGAAAACCATGAAAGTCACAAACTGGGCGTTGCCTGAATATTTGCCAGAGAACTTAAAGGAAATGCCTCAGAGGAAACTCCGGCAAGCTTGTCCGCAATCAAATGAGTTTTCGTTTGCGGAACGTATATCTCTACTTTGAAGCTTGCTCACCTCTTTTTTTCTCTCAAATTAACTGTCGGGTTTTATTTTCAAAGCTTTCGGTCTCCTCCGCAGCCACCATGGTCTGCTTTTCCACCATATGCTACGCTCACTTTGTATGCGTTCACCTTTAGGTCGAATTCTGCTACTCGAGAGTCACAGTCCGCGATAGAAGCTTGAAAATATGGCGTCGGGAGGGTAATCTGGTCCGCGACGAACAAAGTTGTACCGGTTTTGCGGCAAAAAAATTGTAAGGAAGGGGCGCCATGGCGCAATGAAGGTTCTGTGACGCCGTCCTTCTTTCCAGTGACTCCGCCTCCAGACTCCGCCTTCAAGGCCACCGTTCTGGGGAAAAACGAAGCTGATGAGAAAGCATGAAAATCGTCACTTGCATGGTGAACCTAGTCTTCTAAATGCAAACTCCTAGTCAACTATCTGTGATGACGAATGGTCGGAGGCTCTGCCTTCTATGGGCTCTGCTGAAGTACAGATTAGATGTCTTATACAGCAGTGAAATGGTGTTGTCACGGTCGCACCGGCCCTAACCTTTACCTGATTACGCACGCGTCGTTAACACAGCACAGCTGCCTTCAGTGATAACGACGTTGAATGCATGCACACCGCATCTCTAAGACGCAGTAGGCATGGCATTTTTAAGG
>MU931609.1:0-22775 GCA_036418165.1 Cooperia oncophora
TTCTTGTGGCCACACTTGTGGCCTGAAAGTGTGCTTGTGCTGCCCCTCGTAGCTCATGTCAGAAGGGTTATTGCAATGAAATACCATCACATTTATGTTCAGCGGGTTGGATTACCCCTGGGGACTAATTTCTAGCCAAATCTGACGTTTCGACCTAACTTGGAAAATGTGGGCCATTCTATGGACAATTAGCAGCAGGCTGGGTAACCCACATGGGGCATGACTGGTCTTGGGGATGGTATTTCTACCGGGTAATCACGGAAAATGATGCAGGCAGGCAACCAAACAGCTGAGCCATGCTCCTCATTTGTTCTTTGCGAAAAGACATGACTGAAGGGAGTATTTTCAGTGCAAATGAACGCAGAGTGTTTCAACGTTGCTGTCGGAGTATTAGGCTATCATCCAGGCGTGACCATCTCTACCCCATTTTTTCGAAGTTGAGTCAGAACCTCGGATTTCCTCAAGGTGGCTTTGCTAGGGGTTGTTTGACACCCTGAACACGAATATGATATCTATTTCGCACGGAGAGAGCTGTGAGTCGCGCTGCAGGTGCAAATTCACTGGGCCAGCCCACCCACAAGAAGAAAAACAGTGAAGGAAAAGCTCCGCCCAGAGTATCGTTCCGCAGAAGTTCTGAACCGGGTAGTTTTCGAGTTCACTGTGGTCAAGACGGAAATTACATGCGGTATCAGTCACGGCAAATCATCCAGTGTTGACCTGTTGGCCTTTCCTGGATGACACCTTACAAACCAACACACTTGTGTGAGAACCTTGTTTCCGGAAATGTTCTCGTCTCGTTGCGTTGATACAGATGCAAAACTGTTGCCGCAATGAGGACCGAGTCCCGCACTGTCGTGTCATCCAGAATCCATCGTGCTATCCGCTACGACATCCGATCCGCCAGCAATGGTCATGGAGGGAGCGCTGACAAAAACATCACTCTTGCGTCGGTGCATGCCAAGTGTGTTACCACATGATACTTACATTTTGACTTTAATCGAATCTATTTTGAGGCCTAATTAGTGGCCACCTCATAAACAGTGCATGCTCGAAGAGTCGACAGACAGAAATAGAGCCCATTAAGATTGTTAAAGCCGCCCACTCTTATCAAATTCTTTTCACTCAGTTTTTGACCTACCTAGAAATGCTAGCAAAAATGAAACCCATTTTTGTGATCCTCGTTTGGACCCTTACAACAAGCAACTAACTATTTCCAAAAAACACCACAACCTGAAAGACCTCCTATAAGGAGCTGCGCGTCTACTAACGTCTTCAGCGTCCACAAGCGTCCGCCAGTGGCCACCAGCATAACAGGGAACAAAAGTATGTATATCAGTCTAGCGTCTACCAGAGTCTACCAGCGACCAGGAGTAGAGATTACGGGGAAGTAGGAGGTAGAGGACGGCTGGATTAGGCGTCGTGGATTTGTGGTTTGTAGCTAGTCGCACTGTTACTACCACACACAGCGTTAGTCGCTGGACCTGGTAAAACGCTAGACCGATATCCATATTCCTAGTCCTCGAGAGGGCGAATGCCTGATGGTGCTGGCAGGAACGCTCGATTAGATCGCTCCCATTCGCTATATCCATATTCTATAACTTCCGCGCTAGAGTCACTGACGCTGCAGCGCTCAAAACGCCACGTGTTGCTGGTGGGATGCTGCCCGCTTCCCTCCGCCGCTCAATGTCCCAATCAAGAAACCTTTGTGATTTGGTAGGATGAAAGCTACCATCCCGAAGAAAGACGACGGCTGCACCTTATCAGCCCTAATCACTTGCTATCACTTTCTGCCACTCACCATTAATTTCCCGTCACAACCAACCCTAATCACTTGCTATCACTTTCTGCCACTCACCATTAATTTCCCGTCACAACCAACCCTAATCACTTGCTATCACTTTCTGCCACTCACCATTAATTTCCCGTCACAACCAATACCTTTCCTTGCAATCAACTACGTTTTTACTGAGGCGCTCGCTATTTCGGTGGCGCTCCTCTTCTAACTCCCCTTATCACTTCTTATCATCTGCCATCATTCCCTATCATCCACCAGTGATTTACCCGTAACAGCCAATACTTCACTTCCTGGACCAACTTCTCGCTGCTACTGAGACGGCACTATGAATTTCGTGACAGACAGACAGGCAGACAAACAGGCAGACAGATGCACACCATCATCATGGTGTGCGTTTGTCTGCGAATTTTTTTTTCGAAATTTTATCGAAAAACGAATTTTATCCGGCGTAATGGCAGCATGGGATGCCGTTGACGGTCCTGTTCCATTTAGGAATCTGTTCCAGACGTTTCGGTGCCTGAAAATCGGTCAAGGAGCTTGGACATTTTTTGGATCACAAAATGGATTCCACAATAATATCATACTGTGAGCTGTCATACTTTTAGATTGATGCAAGATTTAAACTCACACTCTCAACTGACTTATGCAGCGTGCGGTGGTGTGCAGCAAATATATCACACTATTTTCCGCGTTTTTCCCTAGCAAATATTCTTCGGAAGCGCAGTGACGTGCGCAGCACCTGCTCCGTCTCCTAACCACAAAAGTCCTTCAACTTACCATGGAGTTTTGAGTGGGGACAGTTTGTGAGTCCTTGGAGAGAGCGAGGTAAGCTAGCACACCCTCTTCTTGAATATATTACACTCGAAAGAAGGAGGATGGGTGGAGGAGCAGCACAGTTATCACGACCATAAAATAAAAGGGAGACGCGAGGAGCACTGCAACTACCGTGGCATCATGTTGACCCTGCTTACCCTGTGGCTGTGCGAGCGGTTCGTTAGTACAAGGCAGAGGCTGCGTTGGTAATGGAAAAGTATTGAGAAAGTGGAAAGTTCCAAAACACGTGGTTGGGTAAACCGGTCCTGAGCCCGCTCCTCTTCCTACTAACTCTAGATGCTAAGGTAAAAAAATTGAGCGGGCCCACGAAACACCATGCTCCCCTGGTAGCGGATAGCACGGAAGAACACCACAGCAGGATAATAGGATCACAGGGTGTGCTCGTTGGGGATCGACTCCGGCTGAACTTTAAGAAGACAAGTTTTTGATCTGCAAAGAGTGCACCAAACCCAGATAGACCGCCACCGCAAAAGCATCGAGAGAGAAGAGGATTTTCATTAGGGTAGGCGATCTAGTACCTGATGGTAGCGTGGACTGAGTAGCAAAGGCTTGACTAAATGCTGTTGAATTGAACGCGCGAAGTCCACCGACCTCCTTGCGACGCTTCAAGCTTGAGGGCAGGGTGTACCGAGTAGTGATGCTGCTCTGCAATGCTCTACGGCAACGAGTGCTGGCTCATGTGAAGGAGTAATGAAAGTCAACCCCACTCAGCGAAGAGGATGCTGAGCTGGGGCTGCGACTGTATACGACTAGGCAGAGTCTGTAAGTGACGCGGCGGAGGACTACCATTTAAAGGATAAAAAAGGATAAAGTCTTCGCCGTTGATCAATCCCTTTGTGGGATGCGGCACGCATTCTACTTCCATTCAGAATCGTAGTGGCTTATTGAATGCGATGTGGCCTATACAATGACTTGCGGTGGCCAGCCGACAATGGTTTGCGGTGGCCAGCCGATGTACAAGTCAGTGTTTTATCCTCCCAGACGAATCTGGTTCAATTTACCGTTCCCAGAGGGTAGAAGGCTTGGTGAGGCAGGGATAGCCGAGTGGTTAAGAAAGGCGGCTCGTGTTCGCAACCACGCTGAAGTAGGTCACGAGTACAATCCCTGCCGAGGCACAAACCATGCCTTGCAAAAATTGCAAAAATGGGGACGATACCAGCGTCAGGCCCAGGTTGACAGGCCGGCTGATGGAGAAACCCGTCACAACAATCATGACAAGTCGCAAAAGTATCAGTGTAAAAGCTAGGACGTCACCCGGAAGTGGCGCGCAGAACCCTCGCCCGAGTTCTGTGGTCAGTATGCGAGGGCTACCGAGGGGTGAACGACCTCGGTCCAAAGAAGCTAGTTCGAATAGGGACCCTGAACGTGGGGTCGCTTACCGGGAAGTCTCGCGAGGTTGCCGACCTCATGAGGCGCAGGAACATCCAAGTCCTATGCCTTCAGGAAACGCGATGGAAAGGTGCAAAGGCCCGCGAGATTGGAGAAGGTGTCAAACTCTTCTACAATGGAGCAGACACCAAACGGAATGGCGTGGCCATAGCGGTAGCGGAATCCCTGAAGGACTGCGTCTCTTCCGTGAACAGAATCAGTGACCGGATCATGGGAGTGAGAATGGACACGAAGGATGGGTACTGGACAGTACTGACCGTGTACGCACCACAATCCGGCTGCTCCGAGGCGGAAAAGGATGAGTTCTACCTTATCCTGGACGACGCCATAAGATCGGTTCCAGAAGACGATTACCTCACCATAGCTGGGGATCTGAATGGCCACGTGGGAAATGACAGAAGAGGCCTAGAAAGGGTGCACGGAGGTCAAGGAATAGGAGCGAGAAATGCTGAAGGAGAACGGATCCTTGACCTAGCCACAGCCCACGACTTAGCAATCTGTAGCACCTTCTTCGCGAAAAGGAGGACTCAGAAGATAACCTACAGCAGTGGAGGGAGACAAACGGAAATCGACCATGTCCTGGTCAGAAGATCGTCTCTCAAAACCGTCAAGGATATCAAGGTACTGCCTGGAAGAGCTGGGCCCTCAGCACAGGCCTCTCCTGGCAGACATCGCCATAGACCTCCCCAAGAAGACAAGGGTGAGAGCAGAGCGAAGAATTCGGTGGTGGAAAATGGGCAAGGTAGAAAAGGATAGCCTCGGCCGAAGAATACTGGAGGCTGGGCTCCCAGACCACATGGGCCAGTCCAGGACACCTGGACCTACGCAGCAGAGGTCATCCTACAGTGTGCAAAGGAAGTCCTGGGAGAGACGCGAGGTGGTATCAGAGGAGACAAGGCAGCCTGGTTCTGGAACGAGGAAGTCCAGAGGATCGTCAAGCAGAAGAAGGAAGCATACAAACGCTGGCAAAAGACACGGAGCCCAGAAGACTACGCTGCCTACAAGAGCTGCAAGCGACTCGCTAAGGCGCCGTTGCTAAGGCCAAGAATACGGAAATGGACGCCCTGTACGACAAGCTGGAAGGCCGAGAAGGGGACAAGTTCGTCTTCCGCCTGGCTAAAGCTCGGCATCGCGCAGCTCAGGACATCAGGGTCGTAAAGACTGTGAAGAGCAGCAACGGGGCCATTCTCAGGAAACCAGCCGAAGTCAGGAAGAGGTGGGAAGAATACTTCGAGGGACTTCTGAACGAAGAATTCCCTCGCAAGGATAGCCCACAGATAGAGGCGACGGCAGGTCCCATCACTCCCTGGACGAAGGATGAAGTTCGCCGGGAGCTAGGGAGAATGAAAGCTGGGAAAGCAGTGGGTCCAGACGGGGTACCGATAGAGGCATGGAAGGCCCTTGGAGAGCATGGGGTGAGTTGGCTCACGCACTTCCTAAACAACGTAACAGCTGAAGGAAGGATGCCGAATGCGTGGAGGAGCAGCACAATCGTTCCCATCTTCAAGAAAGGGGACGCGACGGAGTGCTCCAACTACCGCGGGATCAAGCTGACTCCCCATACCATGAAGGACCTTGAGAAGGCATTCGACCGCCTGCCAAGGCCTGTACTCTGGAGAGCGCTCAGAGAACGTAACGTTCCGGAGCACCTGGTCTCCATAGTGAAGGATATGTACGATGGGGCTAAAGCAGCTGTACGCACCCCGCACGGCTTGACGAAGGAGGTAAACATCACGGTTGGGGTACACCAATCAGCCCTCAGCCCGTTCCTCTTCCTCCTGACTCTAGATGTCATGGCAAAAGAACTCATGGAGGGACCACTGAAAACCATCCTCTACGCTGACGACATCGCCCTGATAGCGGACAGCAGGAAAGAACTCCAGGACAAGGTGCAGCGGTGGCAGATGTGCTCGCTGAGAATGGGCTCCGGTTGAACGTGAAGAAAACCAAGTTCCTGAGCTCTGAAGAGTGTACGAACCCATCGTAGACCGTCACGGCGAGAGCATCGAAAGGGTCTTCCAGTACCTGGGGAGCCACCTATCAGCTGATGGCAGCGTGGATCAGGCGGTGAAAGCCCGAATCAACGCAGCCTGGATGAAATGGAGGGAGTCCACTGGCATCCTGTGCGACCGGCGGTGCTCGAGAACGCTCAAGGGCAAGGTGTACCGGGCGGTGGTAAGGCCTACAATGCTCTACGGCAGTGAGTGCTGGCCCATCTGCAAGAACCATGAAAGGCAGCTCCACTCAGCTGAAATGAGGATGCTGAGATGGGCCTGCGGTTGGACACGACTCGACAGAGTCAGAAACGAGGACGTCAGGGCGGTCACACAGACGGCTCCGATCCAGCTGAAGGCACGAGAGCAGCGACTGCGATGGTATGGGCACGTACTGAGGAGGCCTGAAGACCACCCAATAAGGAAGCCTTGGAATTCGAAGTGGAAGGCAAGCGACCACGAGGAGCCCAAAGAAAAGATGGAGGGACGTCATCAAGAAGGACCTCACTGAAGTGAAAGCCACGGCAGAAGATGCAGTGGATCAAGTGGCGACGTCTAACAAGAACAGCGGACCCTGCGACGGCGCGGGACTAACGCTAGGGAGAAGAAGAAGAAGAAGAAGAAGAAGAAGAAGAAGAGGGTAGAAGGCTTGGTCTGCCTGGGCGGGTACCCGGGATTCGAACCCGGCGCCGCGCGAGTGGTAAGCGCGCCACTTGTCACTACACCATCTCCGCCTCACTACCATTTGAGGGGAGAAATTATTGACCTAACGAGATGAAGTCAGTTATTGAAAGTTTCGGGTGTTGGAAGTGTTGATGATCTGGACATGAAACTGGCCACACACTGTCCTCATGCGAAACATTCTCAGTGGGTAAGGAAAGGAAGCGTTTCATAGCCAGGAATGTAGTCATGGGTATGTGGTTCCATTCCCTCAGGCCTTTACCCTGTACAATGACAGTTACACAGAATATCGTGATTTCCATGTTTATTATGATTCTCCGAGAAATGTTAATGAGGTGACAGCAGGCTACTGTCAGAATGTAGTCGAGCGGCACGCGGTTGCAGGCGACGAAGCTCCATGACTTACGCCAACGCCCTGTACCTCCTGCCCGCATCATGGGCGATTCCTGTAATAAACGAAGTTCGACAAAAGCCTTATTCCGCCTTCTAAACTACTGGTTACTAATCAACCCGGAGGCTTACAATATGGGAAATATTTTTTCACATTGTGAATAAATTACAAGGATCCGCTGTAGTCTGACAGCGTCCGGCTAGGTCGCCCTGCCAACACTATGTCACACCGCTTGCTTTAACAATTTTGTCAGAAATATGAGAGAAAACTGGCCGAGTCAGGCTCTCAGTGATTTCTAGACACGATTCACTGCATTGTCGGGTTCTCCTGATGCCCCACTTCGAGAGAATCCATTTGCGATTGTGTTATTTGTTATAATTATTGTTTATTTTTGCAGCGATTGTCTAGTGATTACACTTGTCGTCATATTTGTCACATACTTCTATTCGCTGTTCCACATAATTGCTATAGGTTCATATACACAAGAAATGATTAGGACTGATAGAGACGTAGAATTCGAACTAAGTGAGCATTTCACTGTTACCTAGCTAAACATTCTTCGTTGGAAAAATTTTCATTCATCAACTAAAAACTAGAAAGTTCCTCCATCTTTCTGGTTTTTCATGTGAATACAAACTTATTTATTTGAACCCTATTCTGCTATATTTTCCCAAAACACGAGCGGTCAGTACCGATCGATATGAGACTGTGTGATCCGGCGAAGTATACCTTCTTATTCTCCCACCAGTTTGACTGATACGTGATAAACCAATGCGAAGCAATTCACTTCAGCGAGTGACAATTTATGCCAATTTCTATTTATCAATAGCAAAAATTCAAAGCAGGGAGGCAGTGGGGAGTTAACAAAAACCACCACAGAACGAATGTCGGCTGGTGTTCAGTGTCGCATACATCTACCGGGCTCTCCGACAGCTATCCTCTCACTGTACCGTTGTCCTTGATGATGTCTAGCAGCCTTACAATTTTGAAGCAATATGCCTCTCCTAAGATATCGTTTTTATCCGAAATGCAGTAGAAAGCGTAACCCCTTTTCTTAATTGAAAAATATTTCTTATTTTCCCCGTTTCGCGTGCACTAATGTCCCCCCCCCGCTCGACAGTAAAGGATAGAGTTGTGATTTCACTATAAACTTAGCCTGCAATACCCAATACTTAGAAGTATAGTGGTGAGGAATGAAGTGAAGGTAACCTCTTATCTATTCTTATGAATTGTTATAATCGCCTGTCACCAGTCACCTATGTCTCATGTCTATATCACCTACCCCCTTGGTAGTGAATAACGTGCATCTTTGAGGAAGAATAACGGCAGCAATGCCTTCTATCAGCCTACCAGTTGCTATCCTTCTATGTTACTCGTCAGTTATAAACGCCACATCCCCCATATCACGTTGGAAACATCTTGCCAGTGTTACTGAGACGAGCGCCAGAATCAGACAATGTTTGAAATCTAATCCCTCTTATCGGATCTTATCAGTGCCTGTCACTTTCTGCCACCCACCAATAGTGTTCCTGCCCCATGCCCTATATCATATCCTGCAACCAACGTCGCACCGTTGCTGGGACCGGCGCTATGAAGTTCGCGACCCTTCCTTTCTAGCGCTCCTTGTCAGCTCATATCAGTTGTTATCACTTCCTGTCACCCACCAATAATGTTCCAGTCGCACCCACTATATTACTGATCAATTTGAACTTTCCTGGAAAAACGAGGGTGGCAATATCTATTGACAACACCGTTTTCAAGCGTTTAGAACTGCTGTCTGTTGCTTGCAGGAATGACATGACACTGCCCTCCCATTATAGAAGTCCCTACGGTGCTCGAAATTAAATGCGAGTCGTATTGCTTAAAAAGCTTTCTGCTCCGCCCTCAGTGCGATACGATTATGTGTGACTTGTGTCATTCCACCCTTTCCTTTGAAGGGGTCGTCCGCGATTTCCTATAAACATGTGAAAGAATGCGTGGGACAAGTAGTAAGGTACAACAACCACCAACTTTGGACCAGCTGTGCGGCATAAAGTTGTAAGGTGAAGGCGCTTGGATGCGGCCCCTCCAGTCACACTATTCTCATTTTGACTCCACCTTCGAAGTCTGCATTCCATCGAAAAACTGCCGGTGGAGGCTTCATTGCCCTTGTGATGTCGAACAGTTCATTATAAGAAACTAGCTGGGCTTGTCCCAGAACCGATTTTTTTCCCCTTGTTTTCATACAATTGACGGTTTCTCTTGCATTTGGTCTTCACCGACAAACCCCGGCGACTTCTCCTCCACATTTTCACGCCACCTCATATGCTTACTTTCGCGTGCCATGCTTTCCACAGAAAATGGCGCAACAGCTGTTCTCTAACAGAGTTTCACTAGTTGGGTTCCTTTGGTGCAGTTCGGCGCGAGCAGGCAGGCTACAATCTTGGCGTACGCTACACAACCTCTTTGAACTACTGCAGCGATAAAGGAAAGCCCCTATGTCAGTCAGTTGTTAGTAAAATTAGTGGGACCTACCGTGCCAATCTGCGGCGATATCAGGAACCGCGCGTCCCATCGCTGCCGTGGGACGTGCTTGATAGCATTTCCAAACATACACAGCTTGTTGAGTTTTATCGTAGAGCCTGCGTCAACTGAAGCTCATATCGCTGTTACACCAAAATATGGCCACTGGGAAGGCATGTGTGAGATGCCTGTCCAATTGCGCCACAAACCGCTAGACAAATAAGACAAACTGGTTCGAGGAAATGTTCGATTTTCGTTTCCCTACCCGGCTTCTGAATAGCTGATATGCAAGTGTGAATAAACCACGATGTACTTACTCATTTTCAGCACGCGATGAAAAAAGAGAAATGTTCGTCTTTCACAATCCGGTCTCGCTGACCACACGACTTCTCAGTGCTACTATCATTTTCGAGGGATACGACACTGTTGTTGTATTGTTCTACTCTATATTAGTGGCTATGATTTGTCTAGCGAGCAAGGTCAGAGCATTAAACAGTTATCAATTGTCAAGGTCGAATCTCCTGGATTTGGGGGGGTCTGTATTTTAGAAGAACGAAGTGCATCGCTCTTGTCTGAGAATCGAAAATTTAACTAAAAGTATTAGAATTGGCAGGTGATGGAGAAGTACTGAGAGAAGCGGCGACCCTGCTACCTAGCCTTCCTGGACCTTGAGAAGGCATTCGACCGCCTGCCTCGGCCTGTACTCTGGAGAGCGCTCAGAGAACGTAACGTTCCGGAACACCGACTCTCCATAGTGAAGGACATGTACGATGGGGCTAAAGCAGCTGTACGCACCCCTCACGGCTTGACAAGGAGGTAAACATCACGGTTGGGGTACACCAAAGGATCAGCCCTCAGCCCGTTCCCGTTCTTCCTGACTGTGGATGTCGTGCTAAAAGAACTCATGAACAGTGAACTAGGCGGTAAAAGTTCCATTCAAGCAGCCTTGATGAAGTGGGGGATCCACAGGCAACCCTGCGACCGACGATGCTCGAGAACGCTCAGGGGCAAGGTGTACCGGGCAAAAGTTAGGCCTGCAATGCTCTACGGCAGCGAGTGCTGGCCCATCTGCAAGAACCATGAAAGGCAGCTCCACTCAGCTGAAATGAGGATGCTGAGATGGGCCTGCGGCTGGACACGACTCGACAGAGTCAGAAACGAGGACGTCAGGGCAGTCACGCAGAGGGCTCTGATCCAGCTGAAAGCTTAAGAAAAGCGACTGCGATAGTGGGTACATACTAAGGAGACCTGAAACCACCCGATAGGGAAGGCGTTGGACTTCGATGTGCAGGGCAATGATCTTGAGGAGCCTCAAAGAAAAGTTGGGGGGGATGTCATCAAAAGTAAAACCACCACGGAAGATGTTGTGAGTGGGAACAGGAGGCGTCGTCTAACAGGAACAGGACACCCTGCCACGGGGCTAAAGCTAGGGAGAAGAGCACAACATTAACTTTCTAATAGAAGCGCTGGTTCAAATGTTAATAATTTAGCCTGGACAGTTCTATACGAGTAATTTTCTTGAACGAAAGCAGTGAGAAGGCGGTCGCCACTTCCCCATCATTTCCTTCGGAGTCCCACGCCGCTGGCATGTTTCTCTAAGCAAATGGAATCGCTGTGTTCTCCAGAATACCCTTGTAATTCTTCTGATACAATTATGCTGTCCAGTGTCGGGCAGCTTAAAACATTTCCATACAATAACGCTTTCTTCGCTATGTTTGGATGTCAGAACTGGACACCTCGGATAGCACTCCCTGCTCCAAGAATGTCGAACAAGCCTCTCTTCGCGTAGATGGGTTCCTCAAGCTTTAATCTCAGCAATTCGTGTCATGAAGTCTTCTTCTACGACCCGTGTGAGCAATTAATCATCATTACGCTTTCTCGGCCTTGAAAACACTTAAGAACTCTGCTATTTAGCGATATTAATTGCCGAAAACCTCCTTTATTATGTGTCTGCACTGAATGGCTTGGACAGACGTATTATATACAGCTAGTGGCTGTTAGCATCGTGTCCTATCTGGGAACCACATAACACTCAATTATCAAACTAAAAATTAACAAATCCTGCGTGTCATGACAGAGCGAATCCAGTTTGCATTGGAAAACAAAAAGTTTACAATGTAGGATTGTAGCTTGCGTTTGTTCCTGGTTTGCCCCGCTTATGTTCTCCCGTGGTCGCACTATTTATCAGTTATAGCGCAATACAGGAAGTAGCTGAAGGGTGGTTAGCCGGCGGAGCAGAAGATGAAAACTGACTATGCTCTTCCTCTTAGATGGATCCGTTTGACCCCCTTTTATAACACGAGACTTGACGATGTCCCCGCGGTCATGTCCGATTCTTCGAAGATATAAAACGTTGAGGTTAGGGTGACGATGGACTTGATGGAGTAGTGCGGATTGGCTTTGATCAATGGAGCATCAAGAATTATGAGCAAGCAACAGTGGACTAAGAGGAACATTGTATAACTCATCATCGGCAACATTAATAACAATAACACGCCGCAGTTATCATAGACAAAAATAGTTCTGCAATGCGGCTTTAAAGAGTCGTAAATCTTCCTGGAAAAATTTTTTATTTTTACGGTTTTGCATAAGGAGGCAATGCCATGTGCGATCCGGCTACGAATTCAGCATCTAGGATTTGGTTTAAGCTTAGAAGCATCTTGGCTCATTCGAGTGCAACATTCCTTGACAACGATGTCCTCTTTTCAGCTAATTCTTACGCGTTATGCCTATTTACTAGGCTTGTCCGATCTTGAAAGAATAATCGTCAAGCGGCTTTCAGGACGTCGAGACGATGGGCGGCGTTCTGCGACATGGCGCGCCGCTTTGTTCTTGTTAATTACATATCGCTGCTTCGGAATGATAATACAACTAGGACTTTCTTTCCGAGTGAGTACTGCTGTCTTTGGTGCTTCATCTTTTTGATTTTATATGTGATTTTGACTTCGCGGCGCCAGCTTGTGCCGTTTCAGTCCGGGCTACACACGCCTTTAGCTTACCTGCGAAGCTTGTGTCGTGTACGCGTTAAATTCCTTCTGCCCGCTTCATCGGCGCGACGTATCACATTTTCGAGCTGTTAGGTACTGCGAATGATTTTATGGATTTCGTATTTTCTTGACTGCGCACACTGTCGTAAGGGTGTAGCGGTGTGGCGCGTGAGGATATTGTCACGATCGCCTAGCTGGGCGTCAAAGACACGTACAAAGTTTGATAACGAGGTGTCCGAGTATTGTGAGCAAGACAATGGCGTATATACGGCTGGTTGGCGTGCGGATAAGCCGGCGCCTGACAGACATCCTGCCATTTTGTGATGGGATTATAAAAGATAAGGGGATAAATTCGACATCACACCGCCGTATAATGTGGGCGTAGCCAGGGTACATGCATCGTGATAACTGAACGGGCAGTGCCGCAGCTATAGACCCGCCCGCCCCGTGAAAAAGATGCCGTAGTCGACCCCTGTATCTTTGCGCTCTATTGTTATGCTTGAGGAGAAGATGTAGATTCGTATCGATCTCGGGCGGTGTCGAATTAGCCATCGGTGGGCAGATCTGTTGCCGATGTCAAATGGCGCGGCCTTTTTCAGGGGTGATAGGGGCGTTTTAGTGTGGGATCTTCGAGAAGGCGGAAGGCGCAATGATGCAGGCATTCTCTACTGTTGCATTTTCTACGCGCTTCTGTCAGCAACTTCCGGAAACTTCCTCGCGTTCGTGAATTTGCGATGTTTATGCGGACGCGTTAGTGATAAATCGGGAGCGGAAGTGTCATGATGTAGAGCGAGAATATTATGTCAAACGCTCATTAGTTGCAGAAAATTAAAAACGTAATCCAGGAAGCGGCCGCGCCATATATTTCCTGCTTTAACAAGGTTTACGTATCCTGAAGACAGGCGCTAGGTTTAAGGAGATATTTTGGAGGGTGCCACCTTTGTGTGAATTCGAGCGACTGGCAAAAAGATGCGAGTGCAGGCTCTGTTCAGTAAGGATTCTCATTCGCGAACTTCAGTATGCCTTCAAAACACATATTCCCAAGTTATTCCCCAGTTGAACCGAGTTAAAGCTCGGACCAAATTGATTTATTATCAATCAATGCAATTTGTTGCGGCGAGTGTGACAGCGGCATGTCGCTTCTGGCTCTCTACGTCACAGGTGGTGATAAAGTGTAGGCTTGAGTGATTCAGGTGATTTTGTCCATGTGAGCACATGCTTGTTTAGGGTTTGGGATGGCTGATACGCACTCATCTGCTTGAGATGCGTTATTTAGTCATCTACGTATTTGCGAGTTCATGCTAGCTATAAAATTGGCTAATTACTTTATGTTATATCCAGTCGGATGCGCGCCGTAACTGGCGAGCTCTCCTCCTTGCTTGAAGCCCGCTTCCGGCGGCTGCATGCACTGCGTTAGAACCTCACTTCTTGACTCGTGAAAGAAAGGAGCAAGATAAGGCATAAGCAGGGCGATACTAGTGTCTTAGGCATTCATGATGCTCTCATGGTGCCTAACCGGTGTCTTCTAATCAAATAAATGTAGGAACGCGCCATATAGTCGCAGGGCACATCACTTTTATAATGAAAGGTTTGGTCATGGATAACCGACTACTGTCCTCCCCATCTTATGACAGCCACGGATTCTTCGGTCTCCGCAGTCGCTGCGTGCTCCTGTTCAGGAGCGTCGGTCGCGCCAATATGGTACCCCTTCACCTCACCTATCCCCAAAACACCGCTCGAGCTATTCCCGCTCAGGGCATCCCCCCTAGCAGGTCACACTCAGCTGCTAGCGCGAATGCCCGTGCAAATGGTTCTGAGTGGGGCACTACAATGGTGGTGTTAATGTGTGAGGTATGACTACCAAAATCGCTCTGACAATATGAATAATGGCAAGCATTAATAACGTTCAGTTGGATTGGCGGTCGTATCATTTCTGCCCCATCTTGTCGCAACGCGTGTAGACGTCCTTACCGCGCGGGCAGGGGCTAGCTGTGCTGGCTAATTCGCGAAATTCGCCGTTGCTGCATCTGATATTATCCCCGTTCACCACATCATATCCGGCAGCTGACCGCTATTCAGCGCGGCACGCCACTCCTTGCAGGCGTGTATGCTAGGCCGCCATCGGCACTAGGGGACACTAGCCGCCAGCTAGTTGCCCACCGACCGGCCTTTGCCTCGTGCTCAGCAGTCGAGCGAAGCAGCTGCCTGGCAAGTAGGCACAGAATATATGCACCGTGGTTGGCCTAGATAGCGGAGCGATGTTCAACATGCCAAATCAACTTCTATTTGGTTGCATGTAAGAGGATAAGGCTTGGCAGTTTGCTGACGGCGTTTTTTGCGGCTTCTTCTCTCGCTATTACAGCGTATGCTACGCATCCTACTGTACCAGTGTGGCCGCTTTCAGTCATAGGCCTGCCTATCCGGGCTATGCATGGTGGCTCAAGACGACTGAGTACGGCGCTAGGGAGTCGAGGATGGAAGAAGGGGGTCCAGCTCGATGCTAAGCTCCCACCCTTCCTCGCACGCATCACCCGCACAAAAATAAAACCATTCGCGTACTCTCCACTCCACAGCCCGCCGCCCACGCTAGCGCCCCTTGCAATGCGCTTACGTCCAGCTGCTACGCGAGCAACCCGTGCAATGGCTCGGAGTGTAGTGGTTTTCTTATATAGTGGAGAGTGTTATCACAACCAAAACAACTTCTTAGTTCGTTACGGTAACATAGATTGGCTTGCAGTTTTGTTAGCGGTTGTTTCCTCATTCCCTTGTTGCGCGTTTCTCTAGCTAACTGAAACCGGCCGCTACGCAGCGACGCGCCTCCACTGGATACCAGCTCCCGCGACCGGCCTCCCGTTCTGGGGCTCCCTCCCATACACTATGCTGCAGCTCGGCTGAGGGCACGTTGCGGAGAGGGAGGCAGGCGCGACGCGGTATGCCGCCGGGCCGCCCCACCGTCTGCCCCCGCATGAAGCCCAACCAAAAGACGTCCAGCGGGCCACGCGTGCCAGGCAGGCTCGTGCAATGGCTTGGAGTGTAGGCGGGCGAATGGGTTGTCTCATATACGGAAGGAGGAGCTGTCTATCACAATCAAATCATTGGACTGCTACATCCTCCCAGTCGGTTACCGGTTTGCCTAGCGGTCGTTTTCGCCTCCAGCGAACTCGAACCCATGGAGGATTTTGCGGACGGACAGACAAACATACATACATACCTACAAACCCTACAGTACCATACAAAGCATATCAAAGCGGCGACATCACAAAGTACTGGTTTATAAGAATGAAAGGGATTTTGTAGTCTTTCTATCCATCCAATCTTTGGAGTTTTTCGCGTCAGCTGCGGCATTAAACCTTAGCCTAGGGCAGCTTGTGCTATTGTGGTGCTCACTCGAGGCTGCGTTTAGCGTTGACGCTGCCCACGCGTTCCCAGCAGCCAGGTTCAACGCCCCGCGCCCCCCTTGATGGTTTGCGCGCAAACGGATTCTTTTCGCCTTTGTATGGCTACTCATAGAAGTTCCAGCTGTATGAATTGAGCTATTGGAGTTTGAGGTAGCGTGGGCTTGGCCGCGAGTCTTATTCGATTAGCGTAGGCGGGCGTATTGATACTCGCACTGTTTTCGAGCATTTGATGGGCGATGTTGTTCCTGAAGCTGCTCAAAAAAGTAGGCTACAGAATTGATTTGTCTTTAGAATTGGCAGAGTCGCGCAAGAAGAATGAAAATGTTTTTCAGCTACGATTGGCAGCTGGCTAACTGGTCATAGTGGGCTTTCAATATGTGCTTGTGTGGGTCATTGCTTGATCCATATATTACAGTGTCATGAATTGCTTGCTTTGCTCACTGGGGTTGGGCGGGGGGGGTAAGCAAGAGGCTAAAAGTTATCTGTTAATTCGCGGTAATTTGTTTGAAGCTCCTCCTTTTTACAGACTTGTAACGCTCTGTGTAGACTTGCGACATGGGTATGAAGCTTTTATGTAGGGATGTACGAAGGGTGCAGTTGGCAACGGGGGGGGGGGAGCGCATTTAGCTGCTTGACTATCTTCCGGTTACTAAGCTCTCACATCTGGTGGAAATCTAGTAAGCTGTTGATTGAGGAGCAAGCTGTTGCGATACCACCATGGTACAAACGCTTTAAAAGCATCTGTACACGGGAAGCAGGCGAATGTGGGCAATAATGAGCACTCTCCCCCCCCCGGCGACAACCGCGCCATGTAGAAGCTTCCACAAGTGTTTACGAACCAACCTGCACAAGTTTCGCTGAGTAGCATTTCGCAAATTCTCAGGTAAGAAGTCGACGGGAGCTAGGTAAATGATCCCTCTGACGGCTACTCCAGGCAAGTCGCGATTCACTGAAGGGGCTATAAGCAGGTATGAGAACTGACAGGGCAATCCGGAACGAAACCTTCAAGACATCTGATGAGCATTGTACCAGTACTTGACCGCCTGTGTAACCCCTTGAATCGCCCTGCTCAGCTTCGCAGGAAAACATTGGCAGCTTCATAGGAGAGAATATAATGTTTAGAAACAACTATCGTCCTGACCACTGAGTAAAATAAGGCAGTTTTCAGTTTATGATAGTTTGCACAGTCTACTACGATCAAGTAATGGAAACATTTGCATTAGATTTTTATAGTTGGACATGGATATGCGCTATTTTATCGCCGATTCCAGGTTTCATGTTATACGCGGTTGGTACACTTTGATGTTTTTTCATTCAAACCGCCGACAGAAGTTCCAGTGTACAAGTGGAAGGCAAAGAGACATCTCGATCTTATGGCGCCCACCATTCCCAAGCTTCAAATCACTTTGCGGAAGGGTCCACCACCGGCCATCAGCGTCTCGAGGAACAAGGAAAGCATGGATATCTAGTGAACGCCAGCGTCTACAAGCATCCACCAGTGACCACCAGCGTCTCAAGCGATTAGGGAACTACCGATCTAGCGAACGCAATCGTCCTCCAGTGACTAGGAGTGGAGAGTATGGGGAAATAGGAGGGAAGAGATGTACGCCCAGTTGGTTCGAGATCAACTGGACTTCTATTGCCACAGAAGCAAAACCAGCAAGTAATAGAAAAATTTACTTAGTAACACAACAATAGGCGTAACAAAAATAGGTGAGATCAACAGAAAGTAGAAATCGACAGGAAGGAGTCGGACGGCGTGAAGGTGAATCCGATGGATGCGACCAATGCAACGTTCGGCTGGAACCTCGTTAATATTCCCCAGGCTTCGCTGGTCCCCTAGAGCCACTTAGACTCACGGCCACTTAGGCCGTATCAGGACAAGAAGGTGGGAGGGAGTAGGCGGAGAGGATTTCGGCTTTGTCCCGGTGAACAAAGCCTACTCAGGCGATAGAATAAAAAAAAGGAGCTTTTTTCCTTCGGTTGACCCCCGCCTTTTATGGGGTCCACTCCCGCCTCTTTACTCCCCTCAGGCAATACTTACTTTATTGCCCGCACGATCTGCGGGTCTTGACCACCTAGCGACGATTCGGGGCCCCCTCAGGCAGTACTCCTATAGCCTACCGTACCCCAATCGTTGATCAACCCGCCCTTCCTTCCTTCGGGCAATTTCTCGCGTCGTATCGACCACCCTGCTATCGACCACCCAGCTCGCGGTCCCTCTTGACCCCTACATGGCTTTGCGCTTCCATGACCGTTCCCCTGTGCGTCCCTCCGACTCCTTCCTTGACAGAAACAGCTGGATTAGGCTCGTGAAGTTGTGGCGTGTGCGACCACACCATTCTATTAGACGCCAGATCGACATCCTGCTTTCCTCGTCCTCGAGATGCTCATGGTCGCTGATTGACAAAGTATCGCAAAATCGCAAAGTATGAACAGCCTAGGTGGAATATCCAAGGTTAAATGTTCCAGAGGTGTTCCCCTCACGCATGAAGTAACCTCCAACCTCGTGTGTGGATGACATCCAGTGTTACTCTAATGCTCAGTAAACCTCGAAGGACTTCCAACGTTCTCGAGCACCTCCGTGATTTTGCCTAGTTACACCCTGCATCGCGGAGATGGGAGGGGGTGTGGCTGCATGCTCCATTTGAAGATGTCGCGAAATGTGTCTTTCGTGTCCATTCAAGGCAATTATCATCCTGTCTTGTGAGTTTAAAAAAAGGCAGTAGAGCTGCGCAGCACCACGGATGCAACACCCTCATTGGTCGAAACTGAGCGGTCACGTCCGTGAACTTGTGGTGTGCTTGAGCTTCCGCCCCATTGCCAGAGGCCCTGCCCACTCGACCTCTCACGAAACGTTAAAATGACGAACGAAACATAACATATTTTCTCATAATTGACAAAAAACACCCCTGAGATGCACCGCATCGGCGCATCGATTTTTTTGTCGGCATATAAATAGATCCCCCGCAGAACTCGTCCAAATGTTGGTAGGCTGCTCCTCGTAGCTCGAATGACGTCTTATTGGTGGTTTTTCACGAAGCTTTTTCGGTTCTTTTTCATAATATTGACCCGTCTGGCTAACTCTTTTTTGAGCCCGCTTCCTTTTCATTACAAAATAAGCCTTAGAAGGGTTACACGTAATAGGACAAATCGTCCGACGATGTGAGAACCTCTGATTTCTCACCAAATTCTTTTTCGCTGGAAAAGAGACCTTTCAAAGCAAATTCATAGTAATTTTTGAATATTTTAGATGTATTACCAGTATAGCCTGGGTAACAGTATTTACCCGTTGTTCAAACGAAATCCAGATCTATGGGGACCACGATCGCGTGCCAATCGTATAGAAGCCGAACGAGCAGAACGAATGATTCGACAATGGTGGTAGATGGCTGAAAATTAAATCTAACAAAATAGACCGAACCTGAAATCAAAGCCAAGAACACGATATTTACCACCTTATCGTGTTCTCATAAAGGTTTTTTTGGTGAATACAGTGTAAACAGAAGAGCAGTATGGCAGGTGCAGCTGCGGTATCGACAACTCCCGCTGCAGATGTTTTTTGTGGAAGAGGGCGTAGACAGAGTTGAAGTCGCCTAGGAGTGGTCGCGTCATTAGGAGATTGCGCGAGGACCAGCTTGACGCTCGGGGCATTTCTCAGAAGGGTTGACCTGCCAGCTCAGCCTAGCAGAAGTAAGCAAGAAAGCTTTATAGGCTCATCCAACTGCACCTGTAGCTCGCTCAGTCATATGTCGGGCCACGCTGCAAATCGCAATACTAAAGAATCGTGTGCTGCATTTCTCAGATAGATAGTATTATAGTAACTTCGCATCAAATCAGCTGAATGATGGCACCACTCCTCGGACCTTGTAAATGCACACATGGAATATCGCGCTTCTGCAGAGTAACAAGCAGACGACACCAGGTTTCCCACCATAGAATGTTGCCAAGCTTCACGTCTGCGTAACTTTTCTTGTTAGGCTAGAAACGGTGCACGTGCACTCCTTTTGAAGAGCGTAAAGGTAGATCTCCATCGCATTGCTTTAAGATACACTGTAACCTCAGTGGGAGAAAAATCCGGCACCTAGCTTCGAGGAACGCTCTTGCCATGTGCGAGGTGATTGGGTCCACAGCTGCAGAAGCGCGCCACTTTCTGCCCTGAAAAAAGGGATGGCCTCAGGGCTAGAGGATGTCGATACCCCGCACGCGCTATCTTCAAGGTGTAGCACTTGTGTCGACGCTAAAATTACGCAGCGAACACACTACCAGAGAAAGTGGACAAGTGAACGTGAGGGGGAGCGCGTTTTCTACGTGTGGCCGAACTTGCAGCTTCAAGGTGCATCGGGATGTGTGAAAGGACAGTATGCCCCCACTCGAAATCGCTGTCAACATTACTCCCAAGGTGTCGTTGCAACCCTGTCTACAATCACGACACCTTCACATTTGCCTCTTTCCCAGAACTTTTCTATCGAGCAGGTGCCAAAACACCAAACAGCACTTTATATGAAAGGAAGCCCTTAAAATCAGTTGGCACGATAATTTGGTACTCGGCCTAAAATGCTAGCAGGGCGCTATATAGTGGGGAAAATGGCGAAAGGGAATGACGCTGCATCCACACTAGGACCAAAGCCACTTAACGATGTAGCCTTCTTTTGGGAGACGGACAAGAGATTTGTGATTTGTCGCAACACTCCCCGCTGCGCATCGTGTGGCGTTGCGCAGCAAGTCCTCGGATGCATTATGTCGATTGGAGCAGAGAAACTTATGCAATTTTGAGCGGAGGCAAGGCTCCATGCCACGTCTCGTATTATCCCATTCCTCCACATTCAATTGCAGATAATAAGATAGCTCGTCTTTCGCGTGCGCGGCGTCTCTCAACCCGGAATGAGGTTGTCTTGTCACACATCCCGCATTCGCTGTGCCGACTGAGCAGAACAATCGTAATATTCCGCGCTGGTGGGTGTGGCGAGCGACACCCCGCACGACGGACGAGTTGTCCCGTTCGAAAACTTGGATCTGAGGTGAGTGTTGACGAAACTTTGGTACCACTCTCCATGGGGTCTTGTTTCCGCTTCAATCTGTACCGGTTTCGCTGCGCCAATCGATCGAACAATGCACATTGGAAATTGGCCGTGCACCGCCGCATGATGCGCACGATGACGCAACGAATCGCCATTCTTTCAGAGCTGCTATTGTTTGATAATTGCTGTTTAACGCCGCAGTACGCCAGAGTTATCCAATGCTGAGTTGTGGGCAGAAAGTCGGACCACCGACGGATTCAAACCCGCATCTTCCGCTTTCCGTGCGGTTGCGTTCCCTATTACGCTACCGGGACCACTCTTACCTCTCACAATCGGCTCAATGGCTATTTGTGCCATTGCCTTCGAGCACTCACAACAACGGTTCACTGCCGATATCGGCTAACCGGCTCAACGTGTGAGTGCTCGAAGGCAATGGCACAAATAGCCATTGGCTGAGAGGGTAAGAGTGGCCCCGGTAGCGTAACAAGGGAACGCAACCGTACGGAAAGCGTGAGGTGCGGGTTCGAATCCCGCCCGTGGTACGACTTTTGCTCACCTCAGCCTCTTGTTATCGTCATTGTCTTGTCCGCCTCCTCTCTCTGTTTTTGTTTCTCACGTCAACTAGCTAGGAAAGCTTGCGACGATGTGGCTCGGAAATAGCACCACGCTCTCACTAGATATGATCTTTGACGGAATCCTCTCAACGGTGTACACCAGTCACAGGGAGATGGACAAGACAATCGTCATATGCCGGGCCGTCGCGCACTGGCATGTCGTGCAGCGATGACGCGATGCACAACACATTCCATGTGTGTCGTTTAGTCGAATGTAACAGCGAAACTCGTACAAATTCAGCGGAGACAAAGCTCTATGACAGGTGATACTGGATTTCCCCCTCTCTTCAACATTCGAACTGCCAGGCAGAACAACTAGTCCGTCGGGTGCGACGTCGCCCGCCACGCCCACCAGCGCGGCACACTAAGGTTGTCTTGTCACATATCCCCCGTCAGAAGCTGAGCTGAAACGGTTGCATCCCTCGTTTTTACAGCGATTCGCCATATCAGCCCTGGCTGCTGGCTTAGCCACTCCTAGGCTGAATTAGTTCCCCCCGCAGCGGACGAGAGCACGTTGTACATTGTCAAAGGTGTATGTCATCTTGTTATGTGCGAGTACAAACATTTTTAGTAAATTTTTATTGTTAGTAGGGGTCAGTAAGGGAGACGGCGACGGACGTGTCACTGCATCACTGGCTCGACCCCTTTCTTGTCCTCCTTCATCATGTGCTCGGTAAACGTCTCCGTTCGAACGTACTTTCCATCAACCACTTTGTTGTCGACTTTTATGTTTTCCGTGTGGACTTGAGCGTACAGGAACGGAGGCAAATTGGAGGCCTTTCTTTTGGCAACATCGACTCGTTGTTATCTGGTTCCGGTTTTTGTGTTGTTCGTGACACCTCAATCTTACGATCGTACGTTTCCCGAGTGTAGACCACAACTTCTTTTTGCCGTCTGGGGACTGCTCGTTCGCCTGGAATGGAAATATGATCGTGGTGTACGTTTGAGACAGATAGATCTAGTGGAGCAAGCATGGTGGCAGTACGAGGTGGTGCTCGGCCAGCCACATTTACCTCCTCCGTCAAAAACATCACCACCTGCACCTGCTACTGCAGTAGTTCATTCTACACTTACCATCCTCACGTCAGTCGCCGTCTGCTAAGTGTAAGTAGAGAAAAGTGAGACATACCAGCTGTTCCACTCATTGCTTATTCTGAGAATGATAGGCC
>MU931610.1:0-17748 GCA_036418165.1 Cooperia oncophora
GGAGTTGCGGCCTAATATTCGTATCAGCAATAGATCCTGTTTAAGGTACTGTGTTAGCGGAATACCCAATTATGGGGTCATTTTTGGCATGACCCTTCGACCTATTCGTCTTTTCCAGAGATTTAAAGGGCGGTTGGAGGAAGTTGAACCTTTCAGGGAAGGAGATCTACACACCTTAGTGCCTTCTTCGTACAGGAAATTAGGGGATTGGGAAGAATCGGAAAATGCCTAATACAGAAACTAATTCGATCAAGTAGCGAGTAAACTAAGAGCTTTAAACCATCTTCAACACAGCACACCATCACTGGGGAATTCCAGGGGTTGTCGCTCGCTTGACAAGGAGGAGTTCGTATTTTGACCCGATCAAGACCGGATAGGGGGAAGCCTCTCACAACGACTACGTACGCTGTCTACAATACCCCCCTTCCCTTCTCTCTCTCTACGGTATTTTTGGCGGAGATCGTGTTGCAGAAGGAAATGTGGGAGGGGTCTTATTTAGCATAGATTTTCCATATCCAGGGCGCCCTGTCCTTCATGTGATTGAAGAAGTTGAAAGCATTGAAACATCAAGTCGAATGAAGAAACTATCCTCCACTCTCTTTGACCAATAAAGATCCTGGCCCTGTTTGGGTGGAAGGGGCATTTTGCACTTTTGCTTCTTTTGGGTTCATGAACAGATTACATTTTCTTGAGACCTGTTGAATTATGTGAAGCTGCGAAATGGCAATGTGAGAAACCTGATCACAGGAGTTTTCAGGTCTTCACAAAATGTCCTGAACTATTTTCGCTAACTACAGTTGCTGCCCCCGCCAAACCAAAGTGCGCCAAGATCCTTATTTGCAGCCTCGTTGACCACCGAAGGAAGCACGATTAGACATAAAGGAGAGGTTTCGATAAGGGACAACATTGAGATTCTCATGAGCGTCAGAGCTAACAACCGGGTCTCTTTCCAGGAAGGATAGCGGAGAAAACGAAATAGCATTACTTTCCCTTCCCGCGAAGTCATTATGCCTATGAATGCCATTGAAATGAATAGTAATTTGAAGGTAACAAGCAGCTTAACGAGAGCAAGGACAACATAGTATCCTGGAAAAAGAGGAAGATAGTTTTGAGTCAAATCTAGCTGGGAACCATCATAACGGCTAAATCGACCTATGTATTGAGTTGGCCCATAAATAATGGCGTTTTTTCCTCACGCAAATCTTTATATGAAAAATGACGTTTGTTTCCAATGTGTTCTACACTGCTTGATAGATAGTTTTCCGCTCTATTAGGCAGTGTAATTGTCTCTTTACTATTTCATGATTTCCGTCCATTTTAATTCCATTGAAATGGCGTGTTCGGAATCGACCAGAAAGGTGAGTTTTGAGTGATAACTTTTGCACTTTTATCTTTCAGCTTTCAAATTACGGAAAGAAACGTTCATAACGTGCTGTAACTATACACCAAAGGGAAGATGTTTTTTTACAAAAGCTCGAATCTGCTCTAAGCGATGGAGATGGGAATTTGGACTTGTAAATGCGCGTCGCAAGGGGGGCTCCCTTGGGGGGGGGGGGGGAGGGGCTAATGATGTTTTGACGCCTGACTTTTGCTGGCGAGCCTAATTTTTGAAGTGATCCTAGACCACCAAATTTCCGCTGAAAAATTGTATTATAGGCGGTTATATCTAGGCATTCCTGGTCATTAAAATAATTCATTTCTTACCCTGCCCTTAGTGAGGGCACTACGTTATTTTCTGTGGTTCAGCTTTAGCCAGAGAGGCAAAGGATACGACATGTCGATCTGTGTAACTCAGAATGTTAGGATTACCATCTATGATACAGGTTTTCTCAGCGGATTTTGGTGATTATAGGTTCACCTCAAAAATGAAGCTCCACAGCCAAAGTCAGCGCGGTCCAAGCGTGCATTCGTCACCTGGGGGCGGCTCCGGGGGGGGCGACAGTCTGCAGAAGTCTATTTCACATTAAATTCTTTATGTCTGAATACTAGCTCGTTGATTGCATGACTTAAACTGTCTTTCCTCATTCTTTGGCATGAGGTGATTCAGTAAGCTCTCAAGTGGGAGTCGGGAATCTCATGCCATTGCACTCAATAGGGCATTAGGTCTGATGCTTGCCTGTGAGGTCGGACCTTGAAATCTTGAATAGCTTTGAACCGTTGTAAGTATTCCTAAGAGACCTAGCCTGTTAGCCACATATTCAGCGAATGGGCCCGTGTGGTTCCAGCTTTTTTAATCAGGATTAAAGAAGAGAGGTTGTCAAAAGTACTCAAATTAGTCGACCTGACACTCCAGTCAGCACTTCAAAATTAGTGGAAACAAAGACTTCACTTCACAAAAATAAGACGACTAGGAAAAGGAATTCTCTGCAAAACATTACAGAACTCAATAATAAAACTTTCATTTTTAACGCGATAATTTCTAAAGAGAAAAAAACGCCATTACTTATGGGCCGACCCAATACTTCAAGACCGTGGTGAAGCTGCCAGAACTAGATCACCACCGCAGCTCGAAAAACACCCAAATAGTTCGAAGGTTTTGTCTTGCCACGCACTGGAGGCAAAGCAATTGGGAACCGGGAAACGTGCCGTTAGACGAAATTTAGGCAAAGTACTACCCCCCTCAAGATTCACCCTATGATACGACCACCTTTCCCGTCCTCATCCTATCTACAATCTACCATAGGTTCTCTCCAACTTCCTACCGTTTTGCGTAGGTTTTGTCAGCAAATTCCTCTACCTACCGCGAGGAATGAAAGGCCGGACGAGACGAAGGGCTATAGTGCACTTGAAACAGAAAACCGAGAAAAACAAAACAGCAAGCCCCGTTCACGGGGGCAGGAGGCGAATGGGATGTAGTGCCACAAACGCAAAACCTAGTTTCTCCGTTTAACAACTTATTTGGCCGACAAGGCGCCTTTTCGCGTGGTCTGCCGCGTTGGACGATGAGCAATGTTTTTCCTTATTTTTGGGATTGCGCATGAATGGCCCTAGAGCGCCGGTTCACACATCAAAAACACTTTTGCAGAAGGATTCAGTATTCAATGCAAGAAGCTAGTTTTAAATTTTGCTGTTTTTTTAACCTTCAATTTGAACCCATCTAAGTATTCGTGAGAACTAATCCCGCCCATACACGCGGAGCGTGGGGAAAGTGCCGTCACAAAAAAAAGGAATTTTTTGGCGCAGAGGGCAGTAAATTGGATTCGATCCAGATCTGCTATTGTAGAAAGTTACCTTATCACGTTAGCTATCTACATGTGGAGCTTGAGTTCTATTTATCCAAAAATTACCTTTTTCCTAGGAAATCACTTTCCTTTGTATCCTCCGTAAAATACTCCCAATGACACAACTGTTAGTTTTGCAGCTACTGTATATTCTACAATGCCTTCCTGTACAATATGTAGCTGTTGAAAATTTGAAACGTTTTTAAATTGGTTTTTTACCCATGCCGCATCCCAGCAGTGGGACGCAATGTCGCCAACGTGTTAAAATGCATCACACTAAACTCCATACACCCAAACCTAGACCTACAGTTTTTCTCAAAGGCAAATACGACCCCTTTCGCTAGGGATCCCCAACGTACGACGTGCCCTGATTGGGAATAATCATCAAATCCCTGTAGAGAAAACCTGAACACTTAGACTACGATGGGACTTCCCAGGCCCTGGAATGTGTGACCCCCTACCTTCTTATTATCCGCATTCCGTCATGGCTCTCCCCGATGGGAGCCCGACTTCTGTGCCCCCCCCCCGTGCAACACAAAACTTCGCATTCGAAATACATTTCTCGTATTGCACTGTATCCTGAAGTGAGTCATAGGCCATCACAGCCCGCTAGTTCTAATCGATATTAAAATATTTGACACCATACAAATATCTCGTTGTAAATCATGTATGTTTACACAGCTGAATGTGACAATCGTAAGGGCAATAGGAAGCATGAATCGTATGGATGATTGCAATACCTGAGAAAAAAAAAGAAAATGGCACGACCACCCCAGCGATTAACAGTATCTCGGGGGGTCGGCTGCGCAGCATCTACGTTTATTTCGCACTTGAATCGATATATTCGTTGTTGTTTGGCATGAGGCCAGCGGTTTTCGATGCGTCGAGGTCATCTCGTCGCGTCAACACGTGAAAAGACAGCTGATGAGAGAGTGTGGCCATCTGCTGATCTTTGGCACATTACCACAAAATACAAATATTTATTTCAAAAATAGTCTAATGTATATAAAGCGATAGTTTGTTACATGATGAGCAAATGCATAAAACTTGTAAGGGTAATTACCGAGTTTGAAATAGTTAAAGGATAAGTATGAAGTCACTAGGAATGAAATCGCTACAAGTAATGAACGAGGAATATCTGACCAAAGACAACAATCCTTTCCAAATAGATATACTAGATAACGTCGTAATCAGTGGGGGTGTCAGGAGGGGCGGAAAAAGCTCGCCTTCAGCTGCCTTGCTCAACCAATGGTGATCGGTTAGTGATCGATCTAGGAAGAAAACAACCAGTGGTGGGAACGCCGCAGGCGGGCTGCTTCCATCTCTCTTGAAACTGCCCCGAACGATTGCCACGATATCAGCAGTAAGGCCTTAGAGCCTAGTTGGTCTACTGTTACTTAATCCGTTTTCCCAACCCCGTACAACACTCTTACACCCCCCCCTCCCCTAATACGCGGTATTCGCAGCCAAATCAGAACCACTGAGACAAGTTTAAGCTCTAGAAAAACTGAGAAAAATTTTTACGTATGGTACAGGCAGAACTACTAATGAGGCATTTCTTATTAATATTCGAGGCGGGGTTTCAGGTGATTCCGAATCAGGACGCCAGCGCTCGATGAGTTTAGCCAACGTCCGTCACAAAGCAGAATACCATCCACCCCTACAGGTTCCTTTATCAGATCGTATCATATCAGCCAAATGTAATGCACATACAAGTATAGTCTTATTTACCGCTGATGAAAGGGCGTGTAAGGCGAGATGGTTTTGGCGCACCTGGCACGCCTTTTCATCTGCAGCGAACAAAACTATATACTGTACTCTTGTGTCATTACATCTAAGCATCACTTATGAACGATCTGACAAAAGGAACCAAATTTAACCTCAGCAACCCGTAGCTTTCAATGGATCGCCACCAGGCACCTTCACTTGGAATAGTGTTGTGAAGCACTGAAAAAAATATAAATATCAAGGGCAAATAAGAAATGAGCAACAATTCATAATGGCGAACCTCAGCGACTGTCGGGTGGATACCAATTAGACGATCAAAATCTGCTTTCGTTCCTCCTAACTTCAGGGCGATTCCGAAACCTTGAGTAATTTCGCCGGCGTTCGGTGACAGTATATGAAAGCCGACTACCCGCTCCTGAATAAATAACAGTAAAAAGTATTCATAAGTTTGTGCCACGACTCCACTGAAGGATATGAAGTGCCGTGAAAGACAGAATTTATGCCGCGTTCATAACTTGTGGACAAGAAGGATCTGCGAGCATCTACAGATCCTCCTTATCCGCAATTGAAGTATCCATCAGGGCAACGGCGAATCCGGAGAATCCAGAGAGAGTTCGGTGCTAACGTATTTGGGGGGGGGGCACTCGGCTCGCGGCGAGTGATGACTCATCTTCGCTTCTATGCTCCCTCCGCGGCGAAATAGCATCTGCGTGGCTGGCTTGAGGCCGGCGAGGACTTCTTCGAGAGTAACATAACAGTATTGTGTTTAGGACTTGAATATGAACCACCCTAGAATGCTATTTTGGAAAAGTAAAACCCTGAAAAATACGGAAAAAAAACTGTAGGCTAGAAAATCGAATTTCGAGCGGTTTTTTCACAGAAAAATCAAATATTTCTGGTTTATTTATTCACTAGCACTTGAGATGAATGACCAGTATTCGTTTCTTGTTGTGGCCCTTAAGAGGGCCGTTGGGTTAGTCATGCTTAGGAGATGGGATACTGGATCGAGATGAGCCGCCACAGTTCGTACAGCAGATGTTCACTGTTGTATTGCCACTTCCAGAGAACTTCGATGAAATGGTCATCCCAAAGGTCGCCTTTGAGACCATGCCGTCGTCGAATCTTCTCCTTCAGTTGTGACCACATGCATTCGATGCGCTGGGTGTGGACTCCCGTGGCCGGATCGACGAAGTTGGCGCTTTGGTTGACCACTTCGTGGTTATATCCTAGATTGGCGAGGTTGTTGTATCCGCCCCACATGTCGGTTCGAATGGTGCCTCCAGGACGAACGTATTTCCGGATTATCGCCTCCAGAGTAGCAGCGTCGCGCTTGTCAACGATCTCTACAAAGAAGAGCTTCGTCCCGTCCTGGATCCCACCGACAAGCCAATCCTTTCGAACGATCCGGCCGACGTTGTACTTGCGACGAACGATGTTGGTTTCGTCCACTTGTACGATGGTGTTCGGTCCGCCCAGCTGCACCACGTTGTTAGTGTAGAACTGTACTAGCACATCTCGAAACCACTGACTCCATTGCAGGATGGTGTTCTCCTGCACCTCGAGCGTTCGAGCCATCTCCTTCGTCGTTCCGAGGTCGTACGCGAATAGGTAGCTGGCCAGGAAGATCTTCTTTCGATCACCATCAAGGAACCTCGAAAACGTGCCCTTTAGTAACCGGACCTTCCTTCCACACCAGGTCGCCGGCACGCATGCGAAGGTTGCACTCGAACTTCCACCTTTGTATCCCCTTGCTCCCCCTGCTTGGTGACCTTCCTTGGGTTTCCACAGTTTGGACATGGGCGATCCTTCCACAGAAGTCCTCGATCGGCGAGCCAGTCGTCGAACTCCTCCTTCGTCATCGCAGCCAACTGTGGCCAAGTTGATATGAGCGTGAAATCACGCAGCGATAGCAGATTAGCAGCAGAAGCCATGATTTACAAGCTGAGTCACTTTGCACTCGGTATATCCGCTTCCCCTTCTTCTCCTTGTCCACATATTTCCCGCTCTTAATCTTCCCACAGATGCCGGGAACCATCTGTGGGCTGTTTCAACATTATTCCGGCCGATTCTTCATTGTTTATTACCTGAATTGGCCGCGTTTCCCCGCTGTTCGGTTCTGCCGGGAGCCATGTATGGGCTGTTTCGAACACTCTCTCGCCGCGGAGGGAACATAGAAACAAAGACGAGTCATCGCTTGCAGCGAGCAGAGCGGATGAGTCATCACTGCGGCGCGCAGGCGAGTGGCCCCCCCCCAATACGTTAGCACAGAGGTTCTCCAAAAACGCCATGAAGGTGTCTGGTAAGGCCTTCATACTTAGCGATATGATCGCTTTAACTGCACAACCAGAGCGACAAAATCGAAGTGCGAAGCCACTTCAAGGCTGCATTCATACTTTGCTAAGAGAATCCGCGCTCTGACGTTTTTGGATAATGCGCGTCAAATAGGAGTCGAGTGCATGGATATCGATTGACTTCGGCTGCTAGCAATTCATCGTTTTGAGAAAGTGTACGTTCTTTGAAAACATCGAATCGAGGATTCTTCTACTCTTCCACCCCGCTAGCAATCAGAGTTAATCAGTACCTATCCTTTCTATTGGCACACATTCTCTAGAACTTTGGGACGCCAATTCTCTTTTTCCCCTATTCTCCCGTCTTACAGAATGAAACAGGCTATGAGCCCGTTCGTACTTCGCAATTGGATCACGCGCGTAAAATATCTCGAGCGATCCGTGCGGTCGATCCAACAAGTGTATCGCGTCGTTCCAAGCGATCCGGTCGCGCGGTACGAACGCGCTGTAATCCGTTACCGTAATTCCTCAAAATCCTCGCATTCTCCAGGCTATGAATCGTTCACATTCGCAAAGTATGAACGCGCTTATTCAGTAATTGCCCCTGGCAGGTTAACGTTTTCGAGAGAACTATGAAGTTCACGTTCTCAACAACTAGCCAAAATATCATGAAATTGCTTTGGAAACAAAAAAGGTTTCACGAACACAGTTGGCGTTTGTTGATGGCGCACGTTCAGCAATGTGCATTTGCACCGGATATCTGCACTTAAAACCTATTCTCATTGAGTGCGCATTCCAAGCTCGTGCATACGTGCGAGCCGCTCGGCTATTATTTATTTATTTATTTATTTATTTAGTATTGCACTCAAGGTGCTCCTTTACAAAAAGAACAATCAACTAGAATACACACTAGCAAAAACGATAAATTACTCGCCAATACAACTTTATACCACGTGCCACATTCGAAGCTTTAAGAATACAAGCTGCTTGGGAGGATGGGGCGGCGGTGTTCGCCTCAATCAAGTTTGACAATAATACAGATAAGAATTTTTTTATAGTGGTCAACACAGTATTCATGCTGAGTTATTCGAGAGTGATAATATTTGATGAAAGGTCAGCCTGGGCAACGCAACTAACCGTGGTTGTCCCCCTTCGGGATAACCACGGTTAGTTGCGTTGCCAACCGGGTTCTAGAATATTTGTACAGGGACCTTCCAGTTCACTGTTTACCTGCCAACTGTTATAAAGACCCAGGTTGTACATGTGTGCCGAGTTCGCATGAGAAGGTAGGAAAGGGGGTCGCTTTGTCCTAGTACCGGGCTAAATGTAGGGTGGAGCCAGCAATAGGGCGCTGTTTGTCGACGGGGGGGGGGGCATTTTGTATTATCATTGCTTCCCTAGTTCCGGTTTACAAATCTCACTCTGGTAAAACTTGTGAACTCTTGTGAAGCTGAAGTAAGATAGCCACTATCCTAAAACGTGTCAACTCGAGAAACGGCTGCCTAGATGGGTCGACACATCTATGGAAAGCAAAATGCCCCCCCCCCCGTCGACAAACTGCGCCCAGCAATTGTTTGAGGAACAGGGAAATTTTGCCGTTACAGGGGTTCCATATAAACTAAAGTTCCGAAAATAGAGTACTGTGAAGTTGTAATAGTCACGGTTGACGGATTTTAAATGCTGTAGGTAGGAATAGTGGAGGGCATTTATGGTTAGTTCGAAATGTTTGGGAGAGGCGCACTATTCTGGCAGTTTTATTCGGGTAAGTGTTCATCCTGGTAATTTTTCGTTATCACCTTGCATTCGATATTTGCGACAAGAAAAATGAATGTGGACTGGGCCAAGCGCGAAAACGAAAACAAGAGAAGACAAACAATTCCATGACGGGAAACTGATTGAAAACAAAAGTTTCAAACAAAAAAACCTACGTTTTCTGACGCTAAACAGATTAGTTTACAATAGCAATGATCTTTATCCATTCTTTCTGCCACTGTGTACTCCAATGGAATAAAAACACCGTGGTAGATTATAACATTGTCCTCTCCGTAGCGTGCGAAGGCGTTCTAAATTGATATTTCAGCTACTGTACTTCATTCAAACATCCCACTCTTTTTAAATAAGAATTCTCCCACCTCTTCAGACAGACCACAGCATCCATATTCAAGAGGAGTGAACACTGTTGTCGGCACTTCATCGTATTCCGTCTAGAATCCAGAATATCACTTCCGATTCCGATAAAAACAGAAATTCGCGGGTTATTAATTAAAGCGAGATATTTCCACGGAAGATCACGAAAACGCCAGGGACTACCAGGATAAAACACCGAAGAACAGAAGGAAGTGAAGTGACAAAGGCCAAAAACGGACAGGACAAATACTCTCACTCCCAGCTAGGGTTAAAAATGAGAAGCTAGCCACCGAGCTGACAAGACGAAAGTGGTGAAATCAGGGAACGTGATGTGTCCTGCTTTGTTTAAATAACCACTATCAGCGGGGATCGTCTTTGAATCGCTGAAGGAAGAGAGAGGCGGTATTTGCCATGAAAAATTTCTTGCAAATATATAACATTGTCCTCACTGAAGATGCCAAACACACGCATAGTCCCAAAATCACATACGACACTCGTATGCAGAGAGAAGGGGATCATCTAGTATTAAGAAAATTTTTTTCGTGCAGCGAAATAAAAAACTATATTTTCGTTACCGTGACGTATCTTTGTTTCCCATTTCACCTTGCTATAATACTCCGCTCGCCTCCTAGTCTATGATAACGGTCACAGCGCGCCAGGCTGCCTACTGCGAACTGGTAGAAAACAATATAAACAGTAAATACTAACCTATACCTTACTGTTATCTATGTTTCTGCGTAACGCTCAACCGTGGCGAGCGACGCCACCCGCCCCGATGGACGATGTGTTCTGCTGCTTTGGGTTAAAAGACGACAGGCTGCGACCGCGACTGGACTTTGGCTATTTTAGGGTCAAAATTAACTAAGAACAGGTGGTCAATGAAGGCACTCAATACAAAAAATACCAGGAAAATCAGGTGCTGGGAAGCAGCGTGAAATAAGCATCGCCCAAACTGAATTTAAGGAATGCTGAAACGAGCCTTTACGGCAAACTTCTGGTGAGTTCTCCAATCACAAGCAACGGGCGGGTAGCGGTCACGCGGCACTCCCGAACTCTAAGAAATTCAAGGCGTTTTATCAATGCAGCAGCACTATAACTGTTAATCCAGAAATCGGGTCGCGGAATTACAGAAAGGAGGCGGTCAGCTCACCCATTGTTGATCTCCGCCCTCGTAAAGCTAATCGATTTCGAGCCGCAACGACGGGGATTTCTAGCTTGTGATTTGCGCTCCGCGTTAAAGTTTTCAATGGAGGTTTTTCACTTGTTGATCGCGGACGCTGCCTTAAGCAACATTCTTGAATTTTTTGTGCATGGTCGGCTTGTTGCGTAAACCGAGGAGAACGCAGTACATAGTAGAGATCAGTGTCGAAAGAGCCTCGAGACGTTAACAAAGAGAGAATATGGAAAACCAGGAACAAACGAACTTTTTGAGGGGGGGGGGGACTTGGGGTGTGTGAGCCACTTATCATACGTGAAAAGCTGGAAATGTGCGAAGTCACAATGACCATAGAGTGCCACGCCGACGAGAGAGAGAGAGAGAGATAGATAGATAGATAGATAGATAGAATAGATAGATAATAGAGAAGCAAAGGCAGAACAGAGCAAGAACACAAATTTGACAGCATTCAAAGCAAGTACTAAAATTCAAGTACTCCGGTACAAGCCTGTTGAAATTGACTCTTAAAATTGAAATGGAAATCCATTTCATCTCATTTGATGTGAATCGATAAAACGAACCGATCTGTGATCGCGAAGTATGAACGCAGCTCTAGTAATTGGTTTGTTGGAGACGCTCCCTCATCCGCATGTGACCCATTGTTCCAGTTTCGAAAGGAGGTCAAAAAATTTTGTCTAGCACATTCATAGTGAAAAATGTCACAGCAGATAGACAGCTGGTATCTAAATGAAGATAGAAAGCTTCACAAAGACATCTCACCCATTGTATCTGAGCAAAGTACAAGCCGATTCACTAGCATACCAGCTTGAAGAGCCAACAGCTCAGCTCAGTGCAATTTTCCAAAACGTCGCCGATCGGCATAAGACATACGGCACAGGTCAGAGACTGTTCTCCGACCGTACATTGCCTGAATTTGAGAAAAAAACTAGTATAAGCTACGTTTGGCTTTAGAATATCATGTGCCCACCTTTTCCGTTGCACTGTCTCTAAACACCGACACATCATAGGCCAAGTAGTCCTTGTTCATCTGCATTCGCGCCCGATTGCTAATTATTACGACCTTTAGAAGCACATTCACAGAAAAGATCCAAGAAGAAAGAAATAGGGCAACTCACAGTATTGAATTCTTCGCTGTGTTCCTCAGTCTGGGTCCGATACTTTCGAGCCGAGTACACCAGCATCACCCGCTTTGTGTCTTGTTTTCGCATCTATCTCTCTATCGAAGTGTGGAAATAAGCGCTAAAAGTAAAGCAAGTTATAGCCAAAGCGAAAAGCGTTCGATAGTAAGAGCTATTTCAAGGTACCAAAAAAACCCAAATTAGTTTTTGGCTCATAGAAGAGCCCATGATCATGGCAGGTCAATGATTCTCAGTGAGGGGTATTAGGGCGCTGGAGGGAGTAAGGTCGTATTTGTTGAGTCAAATGTTGGGAATGTTGGTGTAGAAATGTTTTCCGATTCTGGGTTTTCTCGGTTTTTAGTTCAGCTAATCCTAATATTACCTTCCCCTTTACGAAGGGCACATCCTTGTGGGGGAATCCCCAACAGGGGGGTCGTATTTGGGCCAGGAGAGGTGGGGTGGTATTTAGGTCGAGAAAATTTTGATTCATTTTTCTCGCTTCACGGACGCTGTAAAGGGAGGAAGAGGGGATGGGAGGGGGGGGGACTTTGGTGTGCTCTAGAGTAGTGGCTGACTTTCAGTGACTTCCTGTTCAATAGCGTATAACATTAACTAACCCCCCCTTCCTCGCTCGAACAGACCAAACCGCTCCCACCAACAAAAAAAAAGGGGGGGGGGTCGTAGGGACTCGATGAAAATACCCCAACGATATGTCCCCTGCATCTAACCGGTAATTTCTTTAGGAAAAGATGAAAGAATTTGGGAAAGATGGTACAGGATGTGTGGGGAATGCGGTCGTATCAGACGAGTCAATTTCGAGATGGATCGTATCCAGCCAATTCTTTCCAACGGCAGAACGTGCCGAAAATCGCCGCTCTATTGCTGTGGTGTTGCCCTGAACACTCGCCTTTCAAATTTAACTCCACATTCTTTCATATGCGCTCGCCTGATTCGCTCACCGCCAATTATCTTTGATCAAAATCTCTCACAGGATTGACCTCACCATTACCTGAAGAAAACATCACTCTCTATAAATAAATCAGTAAAAAGTAAAGTTGAAAAGAACAGTTGACAGCGCTGTTCGATTTGGGAGGAGCATTTTATAGATTTGCCGAATCCTTTTGCTATTTCATTTACAGGTCCCATTTTAATGAGACCTGTAAACTTTTGTAGGCACTATTGAACTATTCCTACCCCAAAAACGGAAAAAAAAAATTATTCACCTGAAGAACTCGGCCTATAAGGTTTGTACATTCGAATTCCTGATCACGAATATCGCCATTCGTTCACAAGCGCCTGGTGTCATCTGCGCATTTAGCGCTCAATTTGGCGCCGCACACGCTTTTTTCATCACCAAAGTTGATGAAAATCTGCATAAGGGGGTTACTTGAAGCCAGCGCTTGAAACCAGTGTGATATTCGTGATCAGGATGTCGATTAACCCCCATATGCAAGTTTTCATCAACTTTGGTGAAAAAAGTGGTGGGCGCCAAATTGGCGCATAATGGCGCCAAATGACGCCAGCGCTCAAAACGGATGTGATATTCGTGATCAGCGCATCGAATTACATCTATAGGCAACGTTTCAGCGAAAATTTTTTTTGAGTTTTTGGGGTAGGAATAGTTCAATAGTGCCCTTTGTAAAGCTACGAACTACTACAAAGGGAGCCTTTTTGTAAATAAGGACTTTCAGTTCACCACAAGGGTGGGTGCTACAAGTCCTCAGCATCATCTGATGCCCCCTCCAAGTCGAACTGCCACCAAAGCTGAACTCAATATCTCTTTGCGACACTTACTGTTACATCATAACCCAATCCTTGTAGAAAACCGGCACATTCAAGTGAAACATAGGAAGCACCAACACAAAGCGTTTTTCCGGGAGGATACGGAAGTGAAAAAAGATCATCACTAAAAAAGGCTCTGATAAGGTTAATGGTGCGATATACTCGGACATCAAATGATATTCCCCCATACCAAAAGGTCTCACAAATCGGAAAAATGCAAATCACCGACCTTGAGACACAGTATTCTCGAGCACCGGGAACATCTGGTGGATATCGTGGGCGAAGGCCAGTAGCAATCAGGAAGCGATCTGCTGTCAACTTCTCCACTTGCCCTTTCTTGTTCGTAGCTGAAACCTCGAACGGTCCCGTGAATCTGCCATACGAGTTTATGTAAGTAACCTAAAACGTAGAAGGTGATAGAAGGATTTATGAATATAAAAAAGGCATGCAAATCAACCTGCTTTTCGCGCAACTGGACACGATATCCCCAGTTTAGCGAGGATATGTGATCTTGGACGCCATTCTTGAGATTCTCCCAGCTATGATTGATTTCCCCCTCAGGTATTTTCCAGCCAAACATCTTTGCATCTTCTGAAATGAAACTTCAGCACAACATTTCTAAGAGCACAACTACTTCATTATAAATATTTTACTGAGAAGAAAAAACAGTTCTTTGGAAGAAAATGGTAGAAAAGGGAAACAAAATGCTACTGAATATACTGAACGCTGCAGGCGAAGGGAATCGCAAGCGAACTGATTTCAAAATGAAAACGGATTCTATTTCGCTGCGGATCAGGGGCGTGTTCGGTGGGATGGGCTTAGCGCGGCGCCAAACCCGTTCTCCACCACTTGCTGAACACAACAATTGCTGGAAAACGACTGATACGAACGAACTGATCGCTTGATCTCTACAGCATCTGCTGGGAAACGGGCTAGGCTGCGCGGCAAACCTATCGCGCCCGCCACGCCCCTTCATCCGCAGCGAATAAGACTGTGATGAAAATGAGGAACGAACAACAAATTTCTAACAGAAATTCGAATAAGCGCGATAACCCTTGAAAAATCAAACCTCCTACGCGCATCAAAACCAATTTAAAAGGGGAATGGGAGTATGAAAACGTGCATTGAAATCAATGCACAGAGCGTTCAATGTGTTGAAAAGTCTTGAAAATGTACTTACTTATTGAATGTCCCAAAATTGCTGCTTGATGCATGAGTTTTTTAGGAATACAACCAACATTCACACAAGTGCCTCCCAAACCCCAAGTGCTTCCTTGAGGTGAGGGTTTGACAAAATCTAGTACGGCAACTTTCTTTCCATGCCTAAAAGAAATACTTTGAGAGAAGTAGTACATTAAATTTTTTGGATCATTGGTCGCTAAGGCCGCGTTCATACTTTGCGAATGTGGAAAATACGCACAAAAGGAATAAGGGGAACGAGTGGATTAGGAGTATGTGTGGAAGAATCAGAATCAGTCACACTGGAACTCTCTAAGCTCCGCTCTCTAAGCCTCAGCTCACACTTTGCGACTCTTTTTTTCGGCAGAATCAACGTTTTGAGCGAATCGCCAATTCGAGCGAAAACGAGAGCATCAATATCGGTCGGCGCCCAAAACGCCGATTCTCCCAAAACGCTCAAAATGCCGGTTTTCACGGCATGCTGATTCTTACAAGATGCCGCGAAGTATGAACACAGTCGTTGCATGGATCAGAAACACGCGTTTTCGCAAAATTTTAGTGTCAATCGAACTCCATCTATCCCTTAGTTGAGCATTCTCCCAGTTCGCGAATTGCCCAAATTCTCGGACTTTTCAAATCGCAAAGAGTGAGTACATTCTGAAATGCAAAAGAACTAGAACCGTTGACAGGTATTGTCAGCAAATGACGAACTTCTTTTTAGAGGAATTAAGGCAATGAAGCCACCAAAATACTGGACAAACCCACGGTAAATGGAATCTCTTAAAAATTTATACCTCTCGCCATCTAATAGATCAAAGAGGAAAAAACTCACAGTGCAGCCATTTTCGCTGCAGCCAGACCACCAGAGCCTCCACCGATCACAATCAAATCATATTTGTGATCCTTTAACCACTCTTCTAATACTTTTGTGTCAGCAAGTTTCTTCAGCTCATCTAGTCCACCCACTGCGTCTCCCTGAAAAAAAGAAACTGCAAACAATCAGAAGATGAGAGTCGAAATAAAAAGCTGCCGACCTTGATGAATACGAGTGGCCATTGACTTCTTAACGTGACCATCTGTAGTCGATCTTTGACTTTATCATTTACACGTATTCGAATCACATCAACTGGGTTTTCAGTAGATTCACATGATTTTATTATATCCAAGTACTGAAAAGAGCTACAGTCAAAATAGAACATCTAGCAGCTTATAAGGAGTAGACAGGATTTTGAACAGGACCAAACTTCAAGCAGCCATAACCTTCTTCGTTTGAGGCCGCGTTTCATGTGTAATTAGAGGAGTGGAGAACTGGAGAAAGCAGAAAGGACAAGAATCACCGACTGGCGGAGGTACTGCAATGCCGAGAGGTGCGCAGACTATGCGCTTGGCCCTGGAATCGAATTCCAGGCGGCTCTCACTGAGGCTAACCGGGCCTTCTAGCCTCCGAGGTAAGAAAAATGATACTATATTCTTCCAAAAATAAAAAAACGCGGACTTCTACATTGGCTGGCCCTGCAAGTCATTGCATAAGCCATATCGCATTCAGTAAGCCAATAAAATTAAGATGCAAGCAGAATGCAGACCGCAGAAAGGGATCGATCAACGGCGGAAGATGCATCATCTCTAGCTTTCATAGACTCGCGCAGCTCGACTCGGAGAAGAAGATAAACGCGTTCCGGCATGGCGCTGAACTTATGTCCCCTGGAATTTAGGCAACGCTCAGACTTCGCGACAGCAGCGCTCGGTCGCGCGTTACGCGATCGATGTGTATCTTTCGACTGCATCGATCGCATTGAACGCGTGACCGAGGCGCTGCAGTCGCGAATTCTGAACGCTGCTTCATTCTCCAAATGGGAGTCTAATCGCAATGGTTGTCGGTTTCTTTCACTCACATTGCTCAATGGTCAGATACGCATTAATGTAGCATGGGTCATAATTCAACCGCTTAGGTGATATTTTGAAGGCACGTAGCACGATAAATCCACAAGGTTTATGGGATAGGCACGCCCAGCAGGACAGAGTTAGGCCTTCCCCCCCAAGCAGCGCGCCTTTTCCAACTAACGGCACAAGTTATACCGCCTAATCGAGGTGTAACATACCAACCCGACGCCCACCGCAACCCCCCCCCCCCTCCACTTCACAAATGGACGTACAATCACATCGAAATGATAAGTTTACCGCTTCACCTATAAAGACATATGATATGAAACGTTACGTGAATTTATGATTACATATGTGCAGCCGTATCTATCAAGCGGTTGTTGGCACGATGCCAACGGGAAACTCGTCCAAAATGTTCTTTCAATGCCGTGCAGAACAAAGGTTTTTTGCAGGATTTCGGCTTTAAATTCGTGATGTCGGCTTTGTTACTATATAGAATCCCTGCTGCTATTTTGGAGCAAGTACCAACTTATCGTGCATTGTCTCCAAGTACCAGTCAATTATCCCACACAAGTTTCTGATGAGACAAATTATAGGCAAAAGAAACAGAACACAGATAAAAACCCACTTTTTGTAAGTTAACATCATGACCAGAGTAAGCGATGGCCACCTTAGATGTGGCTATAGTGTTTAGTACTGGAGCTGCATCGTCCTCGAGTTTGGCCCGGGAACGTTCAGGAGACGATGACGGCTTGCCGTCACGTCTTCTTGCAGCAGGCATGGCAGATGCCACTGCCCCCATACGTTTCGTAGCCAAAGGCGATTCAACTGAAATCAAATCATTGCATGAAAACTGTCAAGAATGGTTGACAACTGACATTAATAACCTTGGGGTGCGCCACACCTGTAAGCGCTTGTCCGCATACCAAATCCTGTAAACTGTATACATGTGAATAGCGCACAACCTTGTCAACACCCTGAGAGCCTTGCTACCACATGTTAATCAACTTGTGTACTTCTGTCGAACTTCCCATAATGACTGGTCAAGATTCGGAAAAAAATGTCGATGAATCTCCAATGAAACCGCGACCAAAGTTCGCAAATGAATCGCTCGAGCGGCTCAAACGCGCGATCCAATCGCTCGAGCTACCCGATCGTGAACCCTGAGCGCGGTCTGACGCAGCCATTCTGCCCAGCTCGACAGAAATTTACAGGGTTAGCAGAAATTAACACGACTTGCAGGATGA
>MU931611.1:0-21930 GCA_036418165.1 Cooperia oncophora
GTGTCGCTTCGGGAGAAATTCGCCACGTTGGGAGAAAATTTTTCCTTGATGTTGACTTTTTGCGGTTTTTCCCGTTTTACACTGGCTATTCACCCCTCCGCTCCCACTGAACAGCAGAATTTTCTGTTGAAAAAGTGGAAAATGTGGGAAATTTTTGAGAAACTGGCAAGAAGCCGGGGACTCCTAGGAAAACGGTAGGTAGATGTTAGTGAAGGGAAAAGGTCGCACCGAGACCCTCTTCCAGGTGGGGGGTAGAGGGGAGTGGGGGCGGGGGTGGAGAGGTCGTACCGACATCATCATTTCACACATCACGATGCTGTACCCTGAACCCACGTACAATGCGGATTTTGGGTGGGAGGCTACGCCGGATGTTAGTCAAATAGCCTCGAATCACAATCGAAAACGAGGAGGATAACGAGTAGGAAAAATGGCGAAAAATACCCGAGGGAGCGAGGAATACGACCCTCCCTCTGACGACCAAATACGACCATCTCCCCACAATAGATTTCCCATGCCCTGGGCGGTAATCACGATACAAAGACGGATTATTCGGTACGCATCTCATATGAAACGGCCGTTTCAACCTACCATGATTCCCTTGTTATCAAGGCTACGTTTGTTACTCAGTACCATCACGGGGAAACAGGGCTAGCTAGAGCTGACTTTAATTTGTTCAGCTTGTCCGTCTGCAGTTATTCATACACTGTGAACACACATAGCAAGACCTACCCTCTACGTAATTATAGCCTGTAACTTCGGACTATGGCAAGCTGGTTCAAGAAGTAGTCCCGTTCTCCTTCCCTCACATCTCTTACCTAATATTTCCCGTGAATCCGTAGACGAGAGTGTGTTTTAGGTACATTGTGGACGCTACGTACATGGTCATGCAGTAGCACATCACCTTGCCGAGCCTACTCACGCCATGTCACTTTCACTCGCCGATCTTACCGTATGGTGCTACCCTTGTGAAGCCTATGTACACAATGAAGTACTTGTTCCTGCTAAATCTGCTGCTCATTTAAGTAAATTCGGTGAATCTTATGCTCAACAATAAATTTTTCTACAAAATGTGATATTACGGGTTGTTGGAGGTTCGTTGGATTTATTGGTGGTTTCCCATATGTGTACGTTAGAAAGAATAAGCTTATAACCAAGTCTCTATGAAAAGAATAACAATCATTGAAAACCATGTGTTTCGAGATAGCTCTTGGCCGTGCCAACATGATAAGGACAAGGATGAAGTCTGCGGTGTTGATCAATCCCTGTTTGGAATGCGGCACGCATTCTACTTCCATTCAGAATCGTAGTGGCTTATTGAATGCGATGTGGCCTATACAATGACTTGCGCGGATCAGCCGATGTAAATGTCAATGGTTTTATTAAACAAACGATGTGGTAAACGTCTTTTTTTCTTCATGCCTTCAGCTTTTCTTTGACTGACTATCTTCTGCTCGGTTCAAAGGTATAAGCGTGATAAGTTGGTACATGCTCTAAAATTGTAGCAGGGGTACTGTGTGGTGAGGAAAACGACAATGGCGAAGTTAAACGGCCGAAACCTGCGAATGAAGCTTCTGTTCTGCATGGCTATTGACGAGCGTTTTGGACGAGTTTCCCGTTGGCATCGGGCCAGCAACCGCTTCGGTAGATACGGCTACACGTTTGTGTTTATGCATCCTAGAGCAGCGCTTCATGTGAGTTGCACTCCACAAATGGAAGGAAGAGTACCAGCGTCGTCGTGGCTGTGCGGCCACTTGTGGGCGGGCGGTTGCGGTGGGTGTCCGGGTCGGTATGTTGCAGCGTGATAGGGCGGTATAAGGGCACATCCCCTGAAAATGGTGCAATAAGCGCCTGCTTATGGTCCCTCGAAGTCTGCTCCACTAGACGTATCAATCCACATGTCTTACGGATTTTACTTGGCGAAGGACGGCAGACTCCCCTTCTCGAGCTACGCAAGCCAAGTTCACTAGTTCTGTTTTTGAGTCGGTCTCGCACGTAGCACCTTTTTTGAATCGGCAAGTCAGATACAACACCTCTGAGGATTCCTCAACGGATGCTTGACCCTGGTCGCTAAGCACATGCTCTATGTGGCTAATCTCATCGGTTGGTGCAACGCTCCCTTCTCCCTCGCCGAGACTATGCATAATGCCTAGATTATTGAGTAAAACATTCACATGCACTTGATACCACCGATGGATTTCCCCCCCCCCCCTCCAGGGCACAGCATTCGATGGGATTTTGGTCGAGCCTGTACGACCCCTTCTTTTCGGTACGACCCCCCATACATAAACTTATGAAGTTTCTTCCCCTCCCCCCCCGAGGAGGAAGAAACTTCATAAGTTTATGTATAAGTAAGCGCGAAAAATGGAAAAAGTAACAATCCTGAATGAGGCCCCCTCGCTTTTTGCTCATTTCTATCCTAATTCAGAAAAGAGAATAGAAAAGAAAGGCCATTAGGTTTCACCCACCTTCCCTCGAGTCAAAACAAACTCTGGTACCTAAATCAATTGCAATTAAAAGAAAAAAAAACAGGAAATCAAGCCAATTCCTCCTAAGAGCACTCTGAGCGGTCAAAATTGCTGGGGCGCGCTCTGACGTGTATTCGAGTAAACTAGAAGAAGATAAATATTCGATATTCGAATAAACCGAGAAGAAGATAAATACGAAAGAGTAAATACGAACGAGAGCAAACCAGCCGCAATCAGCTGATTAAAGGCCGAGGTACCGGGGAGGGATTCTGGGCAGGACCAGCCATGTGGAACGCGAGTTTTCAGCAAAGTGGGGTGTCTTTGAAGGACCATAACTTCCTCAAAAGCGGACCTGTGGGGAAGAGGAGACCGTATTCGTGTAGAGGAAGGTTTGCACTTCCTAAAAGTACAACGTTTATGAAACTCGCAAAAATCACAGAGAAATCTGCCATGGGGATTCGTTGGGGAGTGATTTCAACTGAACAGGTTTGAATCAATATATTTTTTTGTAACTCAACATTTCACAAATCTGAGAACGGTTTCGAGTGTTTGAAGATTTTCTCTTTCTAAAAACCTCTTGAACTGTTTCTGAAGTTCTCGGGATTCATGAGATGTCGCGATGGGGATTTCTCGGGGAACACTCCCAGCTGCGCGAAAAACCAGTTTCCTGTACCGTTTCAAGTAAGCGTGTTCGAATAACCAGGAAGCATGAAAAACGTATCCTGTTGGAGCAGTGCAGCAGAATAGTGGTTCGTTCCAGCGCCGATCACGCTGACTTTGGATGCGCCGCGCACTGAGGTCCGCGCAGAGGTGAAGGGATGGTGCAATTTGTGCGTAATGTCTGTCCACGCGAGCAAATGTGTCTATAGGATTCAGGAGATCTATGGCGAACCCTGTGCACTTGTTTACAGTGTTTTCCCTTGCGATGATGATGATGATGCGTGTCCTGTCGACGCCGCCAGATTCGTGCTCCGCCAATTGCTGATTCCGATAAAGGAGACCAACTGCTGGAAAACGTCTGATACGAACGATATGGTAGTCCTGTCGTTTGTTGAAAAAAGAGGTTGGCTCAGCGCCAAGCGTAATCGCGGACACGCCCCATCCGCAACGAACCAGAGTATGAGTTGTACTGTTCAGTCATCAACGGACTTACGAGATAATGTCGACTTATTATAATAATAATTTCAGTTATTTCGGATTAATTGATGGTTGAAAGTTTTCTACTATTTCTTTTACATATCCGAGTTCTCTACAAAGCGAGTTCCGCTACTCTGGACTCAGCACACTGAGACCTTTGCGCTGCTCGATACTGGCTACCGCCCTCATTACGACCCCCCTCCTCTCCTGGCGGCCAAATACGACCCCCCCCCCTATGGGGATTCCTCAACCAATGATGTGCCCTGCACCCCAATCGTATCCGAATAGCCGGCAAGGACAATGAGGGCGATGCAACGCGCAGTTAGGGGCGGGGCCTGTGATCAATCAGACGATTTTCTCTAGACAACGCAACATCGCACAAATTTTTGGCGGCACTGTTCGTATTTTGAATTTTACCGGCGGCAAGTCAACATTTTCTCGAGTTACGACCTATCCTTTCTAAGTATTTGCTATTTTCCATCAAATTTGACGATGTGAGACTCAAATATTCATATTTTCGTTTTACTATGTGACTCTTTTCTGTGGTTTCTGATTCTGTCGGTACTGTTGCTTCCGGTCTTAGGATATTTCTTAAATCGAGTCCTCCTTCCTTTCTTTTCTCCATTCTTTTCGTTCCTTCATTCTCTCACATCTTCCTTGTGTTTCCACATTTCAAATGCTAGGTCAGATGCGATGAGAAAATAGCTTTGGACCTAGCAGCGACAGAAATCCGGTTAGCAGAAGTTCTGTAAACATTGTCCATTTAACATTGTCATCGTTCTCCTTTCATGAAAAAGCACTGCTTCTCTTTCTCATATTCACTGGCTGGAAAATATGGAAATTAGTGTGAAATACTGCGGTATTTTGAAGGATTAGTTCAAGCTGAGGCAGGGTGGCCTGGTAGCAAGTGGCGTTCTTACCACCCGCACGGTTCGGTGGTCAAATCATGGATCGCTTCTCCCAGTCATGCCTTCTTCAGTCACGGAGAATATTGGTACCGGAGGGTCGGGAGGATGAGAATCCAGACTTGTACATCGACTGCCCCATCAAGCCACTGTACAGGTCACGTCGCATTCAGTTACGGTTCTGAATGGATGGAGAATGCGTGCCTTATTTCACAGAGGGATTGCTCAACGACGAAATGTTTAAAAGAAAATTTGACGCGTGTCGATCGAGTTCGATTCTTCAATCGTGTTCTCCACGTAGACAGACAATGGAAGTTCGATCGATATGCATCCAGTCCTCTTGGCGAACTCTCTGGTTCCCCATAATACTCCCCTTTTCATGGATTTCCCGCCACTCCCAAACTGGTGATTCTGTAATTTTCGTGTGTCGCGGGATACGAACGTGGCCTTACCTCTTTTCGAGTGCACTTCTATTCTGCTTGATAGCATAAATTTTGCTGTAGTCCGTCATGTTTTTCTGTTGGTGTGTGCGGCCGGAGATTCAAAACTATCTTTGTCCGCGTTCAGACTTCGCGATCGCGCGTCCAATCGAGCGATCCGGTGCGGGATCGTAAAGTGATTTTGCTGTAGAGATTTCAAATTGATAAAGAGGATGACGGGAACATTGTTGGTGGACGAAAGGAAGTAATAGTGGTTCCCAAGATGCTATAAGGGGTGTTGGAAGAGGTGGGTCACCAAATTCATAGCGCCGGTCCCAGCATTGGTTGTTGGTTCCAGGATATGATGCAGGCATGGGACAGGAACATTACTGGCGGTTGAGAAAAGTGATAACAGTTAATAAGACCTGATTAGGGGAAGTATACTCATGCGTCGCCTGATTCACAGGAACACTACGAAATCGGTTCCATCAGGTGATAGAGGATGTGACGGGGACATTCCTGATGGTTGACAGAAAGGGATAACAACTGATGGGAGCTGATAAGAGGCGCTGCCGCGGTCGTCCTTCTTCGTACAGCTTTTATACTACCAGGTCGTTGGGGCGGTGGGGGCATGCAGTGAGGGTGAAAGGGTGAAACAAGAATAATCTTCACTCAAAAGAGTTGGAAGGTAGATAATCTCTCTTTTGTTTTCTGAACAAAAAACATATTTCAGGAGGGGCAGTAGCTCTACGAAAGGGCAGGAGGAGGGGGGGGGTCAGGCGCACAGTGTGAGGAGAGGCTGTCGGTGGCACGCTTTGAAGGGTTTCCCATATGATGCACGCATCAGTGTGCGCCAGCCAACTCTTCATTTTCATATCCTGACATGATGAAATTTTTTTTGGCATTCATATACTCATGGTCGAAACTTCATAACCGCATTTCAGCTTTCTTACTTGTTTCGTGTTTCTCATCTTTTTCGAGTTGTTTGGTAGGACATTTATTCAGTTTTGGCCAGGAGTTTCCTCTGGAAACACAGTCCCACCGTTCACGGGAAAATATCCGCTGCCACACAAGAGCTCTTAAATGTAAATTTTATTTACAATCAAGTCACGCTGCCTGAGATTATCGCACTATCTCTTTATATTATTTGAGGTTTTTCTTTTCAAGAAAGGGCTTTTTCGGACTTTCCGCCCAAATTGTGGGACTGTTGGCCTGTGAAGACGGCGATAGGGTCTAGATGTTGGACCTAGATTGAATAAATCTTCCACCAGACAACTCCACGAAAGAGTTCTACAAGTAGCATGCCTATGTTGCAAGAAGCGATAATATGGTGGATTCTCTGAAAAATTTTCTATTTTATAAATTTTTCAGTGAAAGATGGAGGAATTCAATTGGCGTGATGAAAAAAGTGTGAACATAACAAGCGATTTGAGTAGTTTCGAAGAGGAAAGAATTGAAAATGGCGACGGAGATGCATCTGCTAATACACTAATTCAGGAAGTGTATGTTTTGATCAGTCTTTGAGTAACTGCGAGATCCATTAAAAATCTAGATCAAACATTACCAGTTTGGCTAACGCGTACTACTGCGCGCATTACATGGTGATTCCTACTGATCGCTGACAGAATGTCTGTACTGACCTTTGATGCTTGGCTTAATGGCAGAGCTACTTGTTGTTATTAACGATAACAGCTCATTTCCCTTATCATCTCTCTGTCATCATTCGGTATGGAAGTGTTGTAGAGGGGCTAATATTTAGTAAGTAGTAGCCACCGGTGGGTTTCATGGGCCTAACTGTTCAGCTTCTACCAGAATTCTTGCAATTTTCTTTTTTGAATGTACTATAGCCTCTACAATCGCCTTAGGATCACTTGACGCATTAAGAGATTATAGCCTTAGTTTATCGCGAGTAGTGCTTTTAAGTTCTGTTCTCGAAACCCGATTTTTATCTCCTCATTCACCGCTAGTAGTATTCAGTGACCATTGCTTATCACGCTTCTAAATGCAACTACATTCTTTTCAAACATGAACGCTTTATCGAAAACGTTTCAATGGTAACAGGGTTGAAATGAATATGAAGGCTTTCGCAGATGTGATAGAGTGATTTCACAGGTTCATTTCTTATCACTCTTCACTGGCAAACGCCACCTAGCATTTACTTTTTGTCGAAACTCGGCAGTTTAGCGGTTAAATCGGTTCTAACCAGAGAGAATTTCACCAGGCATTCAATCGTGAGCTATAATGATCGCAGGGCAGTGGTCAGAAGTGCAAAAAGCGAAACAAAGTCTGGCCCTTATCAGTACTAACTGATCACTACATGACTACATATCTATGAACAATCATCAGTGTCTCCTTCCGCCTCATTCATCACTTTCTGGAATCAACTCTTCACTAATGCTTCCTTGCACGCAGGCAATGTCTTTGGGCCTCTCTTCTCATGCCAACGACCCACTGTTAAATCTGCACCATGCACTTGGTGGCCCTTCCTTTCTAAAACCTCCTATAAACTCTTGTCACTTCTTTTCACCCACTGATAATGACTCCATCTCACCTCTATACTACTTCCAAAGTTGAATTCTCTAGAGCTCAGTTGAAGGAAGTTGTGAACACACACGCACACACTAACAGCTAAACGTAGCGGATTATATAGAGTAGGATTGTGTGATGTTGCTTGGAGGATCCGGTAATGCCCTCATTCATGATCGCAAGTTCTATGGCTTAAGATCACTAATCCGCATTATGAGACCACCTAATTGCCTTTGCGATCTGGACTCTCAGACCTGATCCAGTCACTTATCCATAATAACTTATTCCCAAAGATTTGTTGCGAGAACTCCTCCTTTGATTCATGCTCACTGTTTCTTTTTTTCAGTACTGCTGGTAGTTCTACACTGGAAGGAGTGAGTACACCAGCTGCTACAACGGAGTCAGATTTGCATAGCGTAGAGTCGGCTATCGGCCGTCTTTCCTTGTCACAGCCCGCGCTACCCTTCAATACACCACCGACAAGAAGCTCTCGCCTGAGTATGTCTAGAGCGATTTTATTTCGTTTCATTTACTGTTTACAAAATTTCTTCCTTTTAGATATGTCTACCGGAAATATTAGTGGCCATTCGAGCAAACCGCCTCGCCCTCAGAAAGTGCCCCTTTCACAAACACTCGAGGAGAATAAGTATCTTAGAGAGGAAATAGCCGTACTAAAGGTATGGTGGAGAAAAGATTTGTGCTACCTTTTGATCTCTTCTTTTTTCCAGAGTAAACTCAATGTTGAACAGTACAAAGTGGCAGAGCTAACTTCTCTTCAGACACGAGAAGTGCAGGACATCTTAGAGGAGGTACGTGTATTGTTGTGCTCTGCTCCCATTTTGCAATTGTTTTCTACAGTTATTGTGGTTTGATGGTACGGTGAGGCTGCATTCATAATTTGTCAGCGTCCGCCAGCTGTTCGAGTATACTACAGTTCTAGCGACTAGGAAAATATAGGTATCGATATAGCGAACGCCAGCGTCTACCATCGTACAGCAGCGTTTTCGCGGGCATTTCTGAACTTGAGCAAAGCTACGCGCAAAAGGTTGGTGTTTCCTAGATCGGTGTCTATACTTTCCTAGTCGCTCGCGCTGGCGTACGCCTGAAACGCTGGTGGACGCTAACGGTCGCTGACGCAAACTGTGAACGTGGCCTGATATGGCTCTTTTAGTACCTCATTGCATTAGGAGCTTACTTTCGCGAGAGGCAAGAAAGTTCATCTGGGTTATTCGTGCATATCATAAAGTAACATATCCGATGGGTGGGGGCGATTCGTACACGAATAGAATACACTCTTCGCTGGCTATCAGATACTGTTAGAGGCAGGGAAGCTTCCTAGGGAACCTGATTTGTTACTTAAATCAGTTAAGAGTACCTAATAACAAAGGAAACAACATTAGCTCAAACGGAAGCCAGTTTGTCCAACAGGTTCTCTTTGAAGGCAAAATGTGCTCTCACCTTCGAGAACGGTCTTTACCATGTGGGTGGAATGGGTCCGCAGCTTAGTAGCGTACAACTTTCTACGTTCAGGTGTGCGGAACTAGCTGTACGGTAGTGGTATCCGAGTATCGTCTCTATGCATCCTCAAGGTGCAGCACAAGCAGTGTTGATGCCGCAACGACACGGAGATAACAACCAGGAATGAGAAGGTGCAGTCTACCAGCGCGTTTGGCTATGATCAGGCGAGTGCCGCTGCTCGTGCGAAGAACAGCGACGGCATCAGGATACCGCTACCCTCCAGCACCTACCGTGCACTTTTGAAGGGAGAAAGTGGTACGCTAGTGCGCTGTACCTCCTTCTCTCCACACACACCAAAGACCAGGATAGACGAAGGTGATTGTCCACTTCTTTGAGCGTAAAGACGACTGGTCGGCCTTTACTAAGCACCAAACGACAGACGTTAGTCCATACAGCAGAGGGAGCCATGGACAAGTATATTACACTGTTGCAAAAAAGTTCAATGTTTCTCGAGAGCAACCTGCCGCAAGGAAGTAAAATAGCAGGGGAGCAGCTAAAGTTTAGGAACATAAACTCAATTCGGGTGTGTGAGTACGATCGCTGTGATGTCAGTGATTTCAGTACTACTCACTACAAATGGCAAAGTTTGATTTGGAAGGAGAGAGGAAGCAAATAGCGGAAGAAAAACGGCAGTTCAACCTTGAGATCGAAAGCATGGAGGTTCGAGCTAGAACGAAGATCGAGGTTCTGGAGAGACAACTGCATGAGAAGGAAATCTCTGAGAAGAAAAGTCAAGCTACAATACAGCAAGTACGTAGCATAAGAACTACTGTTGTCACTGGTTGACTTTTTGCTTTCATTTTCAGTACGAGGAGCGAATTAAACAGTTGGAGGCAGAGATTGCTAAGTTGGAGGAATTTCCTACAAGTATCGATGGCTTGAAGGGCGAAGACAGCGACTGGACCATACGTTCGGAGGGCGATATGTGAGTTTGGTTCTGCTTCTGCTTCTGTGATTTATCATCCACATAGGCTGCGCTCATACTTTGTGTCATCGTACGGCAGCGTTTCGAGCGTACGTCAGCGCCAGCGACTAGATAAGTATAAATATCGATCTAGCGAACTCCACGTCCACGTCCAGGAGTAGAGAGTCTGGGAAAGTTGGAGGGTAGCGACAGCTGGACTAGGCGTCATGTAATTGCGGCGCGTGTAACCACACCATCAACTACGCAATACTGTGCGTCAAATTGCACAGTTCTGTGATGCAGTTGTACCGTGCTTTTGCACACATCGCGGTTTCACGACGCTTAATCCAGCTGTCTGCTGCCCTCCTACTTCCCCATGCTCTCTACTCTTGGACTCTGGTAAACGCTGGCGTTTGCCTGACCGATGTCTACGCTTTCCTAGTCATTGACGCTGCCGGACGCTGCTGCAAAGTATGAACGCAGCCTAGTGGAAAGATATATAAGTAGGAGCAAATCTTATGTAATCTGAGGTTTTTCTATTGTACAAGTGCATTTGATATCTAGCCTTAGTTGTTAAAGAGGTGATGAAAGGCTCCCATGGCGGATGTTCTAATCTGTTGCCACCTTTCTTAATAGGTTGAATCCAAATGCAAGCAACGGATGTCATCCTAGTCGCTGTAGTGTTCCTCCTGAGTGATGTGGACTTTTGTCTACTGCCGGAAAAAATCTCTCTTAGCTTTCATATCATCTTGAAGCTAATTGTGTACAATCATAGAGTTTCGGAAGAACTACGAAAACGACTCGCTTCACTAGAAAGTGAGAACAAAACGCTCCGTCAGAAAATTGAAGAACAGAAGAAAGAACTCGACGAAAAAGTTGCTGCATTTGGCGAGACGACGTCACAGAGCAAGTTGAGTTTTTTTTTATATATTTTGGAATATGACTGATTTGTGCTGTTTTCCATAGAACAGTTTTGCAGACGTTCACAGTGGGTGGAGGGTGCGATGTGGATGCTCTTCTTCAACGAATTGACCACTTGGAGGCATGCCTGCGCGCTGAAGAAGAGGAGCGCAACAAGACTAGTTCTGTTCTAGTGGTTCGTTTTCTTTCCATTGGAAAAATTTGTATTTTTTCGATACATACTACGATTGCTATTGTACAGGCTTACATGACTCGATGTCACACTTTGGAGAAAAAGATCCGGAAAGCGAACCTTTCTTTCAGTGATTTGTCCGTTTCTGCCAAGAACAAAGAAGAAGTGCTGATGCTGGTAAGGATGCTTGAGTTTTCTTCAGGTCCAGTTTTTCTTGGAATTGGTCTTCGTTGGCGCCTTTTGGATGCCCTTCCCCTTCTTCTACGTCCTAATCGAGAAAAAGACCATGAATTGTTGGGTTCCCACTATTTCGCGAGTTTCGTATCCGTACTAAGCATCAAATTTTTCCGTTTTTTTTTCTTTGGAAGAATTGTGGCAAGGTAGCGTTGTGATAGCTGATCCATGCTTTTGCTTGATTGAGTTGCTTGGCCTAGCTTTTTCCGTGGAATAATGTAGAAGCTACCGATGTAGTATGCTCTATTCTAGGTAGAGAAAATACGGGATGTTCTACGAGCTCTGGGGAAACAAAACAAAGAGTTGCGTAAAGAGTGCACATTGCTCCTGGGTCTTGATGATCACAGCGGGTTGAGCCTTGAATCAACTCCGTGTCGTACGCCTGGAACGATGGGTATGTTGCATTTACTCATTGAATTTTCGAACCAATGTGGTCTCTTTAGATCGAAACGTGAGCAATTCTGGTGCGATCGTTGAAAAAAGTCGTCTATTTGCCGAAGATTTTGAAAAAAAGGTACTTTTTGATACGAATCTGTGCAATCTGTGTGTCCTCATGAAGGACTGGACTGAGCTGGGCTAGAGATGCTGAAGGCGATTTTGCATCTGTAGCACACTTAATGTTTCTGCTATCAGTCTTCAACAGAAGAAAGGTCTTGTTTTCTTCTTATCGCTCATGTACGGATTTACGCTTGTATTTTTACATACCTTTCGGTAGTTGGGCGGCTGATCAACTCTTCTACATGGTGTTTAGATACTAAGTAGGTAATTTCAGCAGCAAGAAATACTGGAAAACCTCAAAGCATTGACTAACAACGTTGCAAATTTCGACGAGAGTGTTATCAACATACTGAAGGACATAGGTGGGCAACTGTTGGTCATATTTTTCAGTTGAGTCAGAAATTTTAATGCGATGGTTGTTTTCATCGTTTGAAAGGCTCTTCTCAAAAAGTTTCGAAAATATTTTGATTGGTAATGAAATTTTGTGAACTCTGCAGAGGAACTCTATGCGGAATTGGACCACCGTCTCCTTGGCTTCTCGCTCAGGAAACAGCATCGTGATGTGTGAAATGGTGGTGCCAGTTTACCCCCCCCCCCTTTCGAGGGAGGGAGGGAGGGTTTTGGTACGACCCCTCCGCTCCTCCTCACCTGCTACCTATTAGGGTGTCCGGAAAGTTTTGAGAAATTTCAACCAGCACATCCAATTTCTATCAACAACAATAAGAGATAGGGCCCCCAGATGCCCCTTACTTTTGGGCGGGATTACCTTGCGTGGGAGCTAGAACTAAGCGAGTACTGAGACTGAGGGGCGTACGCAGTCTCAACAAGGGAACCCCAACAGGTCGATCCGGCCATTTGCAGTGAGATGTATAAATATGGACGTGTCTTGAGCCGCCGAATCCAAATCTGCCCTCCGATTTTGCGGAACGATTCTCCAAAGGGAGTTACGGACCATTTAATCTTAGCTCCGTTTGCTCAAGTTGAGAAGGATAACTGCATGCGGCAAGCCGCCGATGGCCTAGTGGATAAGTGCATTGCTTCAGAGACACGAGGTCGAATGTTGGAATCCTTGGCTATCGAAATCTTTTGCTTTTCATTCAAAACACTTGGTATGAGCCCTCCGAAATTTCTATTTGGCCATTTCGCCTAATTTCTTGATTAGTTGCCAACGAAAGGCGGGCGATTCCCCATGTAGGGTTCCTCTTGAAAACTTTTTTATTATGAGGATAACCACATGTCACAAGGGTTTTTGCAATGAAATACCATCATATTCATGTTCAGCGGGTCAAACTACCCCTGGGGACAAATTTCTAGCCGAATCTGATATTTCCACCTAACTTGGAAAATGTGTGCTGTTTCATGGGTAATCGAAAGCATAGGGGAGCTCACCTACCGTTGGTGAATGGTCTCGAGATGGAACTACCTCGTGGTAAAGAGGACGATGATGCAAACGGCAAGAATAAGTAAGCCGGGTAATGTCTTTGCGAAAAGGCACATGAAGAGGTATTTCAAAAACCAGTCATCATCAGTATGGTAGTCGTAGTATCGCTTTGGCTATCAGTCAGCCACAGCTATTCATAACCCATTTTCTCGAAAATGAGTTAGAACCTCGGATTCCGCTGGGGTGACGTCTCTAGGGGTTATTTGACCCCCTGAACACGAATATGATACCTGTTTTGCGCTGTGAGTTGCGCTACAGGTGCTAACGCTTTGGCGCTGGCGCGCCCGGAAGAAGAAAAGCAATAAAGAAAAACCTCACAACTCCGCTCAGAGAATCGTTCCGCAAATTTTAAAGATAGTCTTGTGTTCATCGTGGCAAGATGAGTACAATGATGTACATTTCGTTGCAAATGGCCGGGCTGACGTGTTGGCCTTTCCTGGTCAGCTTGTGCAAACACAGCAAAGATTAAATGGTCCGTAACTCCCTTCAGAGAATCGTTCCGCAAAATCGGAGGGCAGATTCGGATTCAGCGGCTCAAGACACGTCCATACGTATACATCTCATTGTAAATGGCCGGATCGACCTGTTGGGGTTCCCTTGTAAGCTAAACTTCCATGGAAGAGACCGATTGATCTCCTAGTATAGATAATTTTGAAGCGCATTTCATCCAGCATCGGAGACGGTTCCTCATTCCCGATTTGACCGATAGAGGAGCCAGAACGGTGAAGATGAAGTAAAAGGCGTTGGGAGTCGTGCGCGCTCGTACATTTTTCAGGTAATGTCAAATCATACCAACAATGGAGAATAATACCAACCAGCATTAGTATTGATCTACAAACATTTCTCTTTCTCATAGCACTTGATATATGACTTTCTGTTGGGGCATTCGCTTGCTACACTTCTTCAAACTAAAAGTGTGAAATTTTCTCAAAACTTTCCGGACAAACCTAATACCAATTTGCCGCTTTTTCTCCTTTTTCACTAGGAGATTTTCCGTTGAGCGTAAGGGCGGGGGGGTATAGTATAGCCAGTGTCCAACGGGAAAATTTCACACTCAACTTCCTACCACTTTTTCGGAATTTCCTGAAAATTCTCCTACATTTACGCAGAACTTTCGGTGTCGAGTGGTGTCGAGCGGAGGGGGGAGGGGTAAATAGTCCACATGAACAGGGAACACCGCGCGAAAAGTCAGCAACCGAGGAAAATTTCCACCCAACGCGGCAATTTCTCTCGAGGCCACATACGACCTCCTTCTCCCAACAACGACCAAATACGACCCCCCTCCCCAGCGAAAAGTACGACCCCTTTATGTGTTTCGAAGATGCTGCGCCCTGTTCTCGCTCAATGGAGCGAACACTTAATGTTCTGCAATGTGAGTCTGGGTCGGAAAACCAACATTATAAACGACCTAGCAATACAGCTGAGCAGGAGGGAGCGAATGGAGCTTCCAAAAACATTGGAGTAGTGGAGGATACGAAGAATACAAGGCTCCATGCCCTTCTCTTCGATTCCGCACTTTTCCTGCTTTAACCTCCGCCTCGGAGACTTGACTGTGCGAGAGCAGGATGAATATGCGGTCCGGTCTGCGTCATTCAGTGTGTCGTCGAAAGAGCGATACTCCTGGATGACCGCCGGACCTGTGTGATTGCCGACTGGATTCTACGGGATGCCAGGCGAACACTTCGTCAACCGCCTACGCAATTGTCAAACTTCGTGAAAGCTTTGAGTGATTGGTTTGATGTTCACCTTGTTTCTCGAGCACAAGGAAATTGGGCATTTCTAGCACGTTGCATGGACGAATAAAGACGATTACTGGGCGCCCGCTCAAGCAACTCAGTGGTCAACAGGAGCACAGGAGATATGTTCTAGAGCGATCTCCGCAGAAGTGAAACCACTGGAGCGCCTCCTCACCGCATCTTATATCCCCGATACGCAACCGTATAGTCGTTCATCGTGTCAACGGGAGCCAGTGATGAGGCGTGGGTTGGAGCGCGACTAGAGCAGTCTTTCCCTTAAGCAATTCCAATTTGCCGCGAATTCATTGCTACTGCTAGTCAGCTTAATGGTCATGAAGCAAATAGTAACGAGCAGGAATTGCAGGTGTAGCAGATGATGACCCAGCTGAGCAAAAGAGCGATGGTGCTGTCGTGGCTGAAGAACTCGCGAGTCCTGGTCAAGTTGACGTCTCACGGCATAGAACTGACCCCTTTGGCACTACTGACATGTCTGCGGTATGTCCGCGATCTTTCATGATTCTTTGGCCTTCACTTGAAGGGTTTGAAAGGAAGAAAATTTTGATAACTGGACGGGCGGTTTTTTTCTCCTGCCGCAGATACAGATTGCCTTCTTATACATTTGATTGTTATTAATTTTTATATTTCAGATGAACGCTTCAATTTTGGAGCTCATGAACCGCTCCATGAACACTTCAAAGGACATCGCTGGTTTCAAGGTCCTTTATATAACAGCTGCCGGCGAAGAATATATGCTAGCTGGTTTTTCCCTCTTCTTCGTTTCCGAATTTCTGAGGTATTCAGGTGAAACTAGTTTCTCTACGTGATGTAATGCAACGCGTGTTTGAGAATCTTAGATCGTCTGGAGTTTTGTTCGAGGACATCTTGGAAGTCGTCAGTATACACCTTTTGTTTTTGTTTCCTTATTTCAACTGTTTCACTCGTGCCGCTGTTTCCAGCTTGGATCCGGAACAGATGAAATGAGAAGCTTAGCGGAGAAGATACGTGCTATGAAATTTGAGTGGAACATTGCTATGGAGGAAAAGCGTGTATTTATGGACGCAATCGACGGTACTGATTATTCATTCTACGTTTACTCATTCCATCTGGTTATTAGTGCTTGTCGTTCTCTTCAGAGACAGTGGATAGCGTAACTAAACTGCAGTCGGAGTTGTCAGCTTGGGAGCAGTCATTGAATGAATCATCGTTCCGTCTTGATGTATCGATGGTGCACACTACCACCCAGTGCTTCTCTGTACAGACTGCGCGGATTGATGAGGAAAGAGGTATCTGGCTAAGCGCTCCTTCTGCCATCTCAATAGCTTCGTGATTTTTCCAGATCTTCAACCCTATCAGCAAGAGGTAGCAGAACTTCAGGCTCAAATTTCCTCGAAAACGGAGGAGATCCTACAACTGCGGTCAATAATCGAAGAAGTTAGTGCATTGGAAAAAATTTATGCAAATGAGAGGTCCATATGATGTGGACTGTGCTGATGCGCTGTAGCTCAATAGAACGTGAGAGGGGCTTCTTACCGACATTCACTGTAGCTGTTGGACCGAGTCTCCGTGAATTCCATATTTCCAATGAATCAGTTGCTGCTAATGGTGAGGCTGCTTCACACCTTGCTGCAGCGTCTACCAGCGACCGCTAGCGTTTCGAGCATACGCCAGCGTCCACCACCTTCCAGAAATAGAGAGTATGGTATAGTAGGAGGGTAGCAGACTGCTGGATTGGCGTCGTAGTGGCGGCGTGTGCAGCCGCACCGTGCAACTGCACTACGCTGTACATTGAGATTGAGTGATTCCGTGCTTTAGCAGTTGTACTGTGCGGTTGCACACGTCGCAATTTCACGACGCCTAATCCACCCGTCTGTTATCCTCCTACTTTCCCATACTCTCCACTCTCCTGGACGCTGGCAAACGCTGATGGATGCTGGCGTTCGCTATATCGATGTCTCTACTTCGCTATGTCCTCTGGTGGTCGACGCGAAGTATAAGCCCTGCTCCAGTTATACTGCTGAAGGTTTGATCCAGGGACACATCCCACTGCATAAGGAATTGGGTAATGCAAGCGGTATATGAGGCATCTAGGTGCTAACAAGCTAAATCTGTGATTAAAAAAAGCAAAGCTGGGGGTACCTAAGATAAGACCCCTTGTGCAGATGATTCTGATCTTTAAACGGAGTAGAGTTGCGAATGGATTCCCGACTAGATGACGAAGAAGAGACAGAGCACAGAGACAGAGACAAGCATGGCGAAAGAGTTAGCCATTCTCCGCTCGGTTCATTTCAAGCCTGATATACTGCAAGAACATTGGCCATACTATTTCTTCTATGCATTTCAGGAACCAGGAGACTCAAGACCATGAATATTGTAACTGCATCGTGAACACTAGTCGCTTCCCCCTCATTTTCAGGCTCATGAAGCTCGTGACATGGCGCTCTCTTCTGCCGAGGACTTGCGCTCAGATCTGAAGCAAATGGAGGCGAGGCTGATCGGTATGGCAGAGGAACGTGATCAGCTTATTTCCACTGTGCAGTCAGACGAAGCGGAGAAACGTATGCTGAAAGAATCTTTAGAAGTTGGTCGTCTTATACTGTCCAAAGATGCTGCAGTGCATAGCTGGAAAAATGCTCTTTTCAGTCTCAATTGGCGACCAATGAGCAAGTTCAGCGCGATGTCTTGCAGTTGCGTTCGGATACTGATGCTTTCATTCGTGAAATGGCTGCGAAAGATGCGCTCTTAGTGGAGCTGGAGGCCAAACTTGCTTCAGCTAAAGATTCGGTTTGTTCTATCAGTCTTTCGGCCGCGCTTACCTACTTTCACAGGTTTATATGAACCAACTGATATGCGGCTTTCCTTTTATCTGACAGATAACCAACGCTCCTTCACCATTAACATCATACCTGCTATTTTCACTATTACTGTGCATGACATTATGGTAAGGAGCATTGATGAAGTGCAGAGATGACAGAAAGCCGGGTATTTGTCGTGCATTTAAACGCACGAAGGCAAGTAGGATAGACGAAACCCCACCTGCTCGGCGTCGCCGGTATCGAATGCATTTACGACGACCGGTGGTTAAGTGCATGGCTGCCGATGCACTGAAGCTCAGTAAAAGTAGGCAGCTCTGCTTGAAGGCACGCACAGCCCACTGTGGACGGGTCTCTATACACCACAGACACACTCAACTTTCGCTGTATGTTTCTTTTCTCCAACGACTTTTTGCAATCCCTAAAGTCACTCAGGTCCGAAATATAAAATCTCGTAGCAAGCACGCCCCGCCAGTACGTCCCGCCCATTTTGAGGATGTCTGCCCCATTTCATCCACTAACCCCTTGTGACTTTCAGTCCACATGTCCCCGGTGTCGTCCCGTTGCTATAGTGCTGCCCTGCGAAGCACTCCGTGTACTTTTTACTTCTGCCCTTTACCACCTCGACACCTGCACAATAAGCATGTCTATTTCAGACCCTTCAATGGCCAAGCGGCTTGCACACCTCTGCTCACCTTTTACCGGTGTCTGGACTGCTCTGGAACGTTTCAAAGTTTTTTCGTTGGACCCCGCCCGGCTCTCCTCACGCTACGCCTGCAACGGGTGTGCCTCGTATTTCTCAACAGGTGACCCACCGCTGACATTAATCCACTTTTTCCAGTGGCTGTAGTGCGCTGGAAGCGTTTTACGAATTTACAAATCAGGCTCCGCCCACCTCGGTGCACCTCCACCCACAACGGATGACCGGTGACCAAGCGCTGCCATTAATACACTTTTTCCCGGTGTCTGCACTGCTCTGGAACCGTTTTTTATCAAGCTCCGCCCGCAGCGGTGTATCTTGCACTTCTAAAGCGCTCGAACCACTTGGGACGATAATTGCACGTTTTTCGCGGTCGCCTATAGATGGCTTGTAGGAGGCTATCGATTTTATTTTATTGAAATTACACCTTTAGCTTTTGAGGTACACATCCTCCCACTGTGGGCGGGGGTCAAAGTCAGACTTCAGAGAGCTATGGAACTAATCCACAGATATTTGTCTTCCGCATGCGACTGCTTTTTTACACTCTCCAAACTCTCTCAGGCGGGGATTAACCACAATTTATGAGGAATGCACCGCATTTTCTAGCATTTCCCGGCCCATTTCAGGGTGTGTCTCTCCATTTTGATGTCGTCAACCCTATTGTACCAACCATTAATCCTTTCCCCCCCATCACCGCTCTTGGAGCCGATAGAAATTTTAGTAAACCGCTGAAGTTTTCATAGACGCAACTTCACGCGTGTCATCGTCCCAAATCCCGTTGCCTCTGTTAATTGTCACACTGCCGCGCAAGTGGTTGTTCGGTAGAAACCGGATCGGTAGACAAACCAACAAACAAACAGACGAAGCAATTATATAGTGGGTGATTGTTTGAGCAAATTGGTGCAAGTCAGAAATTCGTTTTCAAGTAGTATCGGGAAAAATAGCATCAAGGCTGAAGGTACCAGGTGGCTTTGAACGTCTGCGGAGACAAGAATTTCTCGAAAAAAAAACATGCGTCAAGACCATCGTCCAAATAGAATCACTTTCGCTCCGAGGATTTAGCGCTGGTGCAGGTTCACTGCCTGCTCGCCACCTGCTCATTTTATATGTGACATCGATGAGATCTGAAGGCGCGTCATGCTTCCAGAAGTAGTGATCTGTGCTGCTCAAGTACTAATGACAAGATGCTAATAATGCAAAGTGAAGAAAAGCACGGGAAACCCTCCCGAAGTGCTCCATTTAGAACCGCACTTCTACGTACATGGCGAAACAAGGACGTGGGAAGGGTTCTCTCGTGCTAGTGCCACCTCTTTCTCCTTATCGCCTGAATCGCCGGAACGTTCGTAATGGATAAATACAATAGTTCAACAACCACACCATTAAGCAGTCGCTCGAAGTGAAAGTTGGGCGTCGGTGGTCAGTGGGTGGAGCCGTGGCCTCGTCGCGAGCGGGTGAAGCTCTCTTCTTTGCATATTGTCGAGCCGCGGGAGTTTTACATCCTCCATGCTAGCACGAAGGATTCATTCAAAGGAAGCGACTGAACATCAAATGAATGCGGAGTGTACCTCTAACATGTTTCTCCTGATTTGAATGAAAATCCGGTACGTCTAGTCTATCAAAGATGCGCTATTCGCTCACTTTGAGGATGAGATCCTTGGCATGTGCGAGGTGAACGGGTTCGTAGCTGACACATGCTGTTTTTTTACAAATGGTTACTACCTCAGCATTTGTAGGCTAGATGGCTTTCATGAGATAGTAAGTACTAGATTACGGAGAAAAAATTGAGAGGAGCGTGTACTATTATTGTCTCAACCTTTAACAACCTTGTTGGACAAGTGATGCGACTGGTAAGAAATAAACCTGTTGGGACCTGAACCACGCTCTTCAGTCTAGAGTTGGAGAAAAAAATGCCTATTGTATTATGAAGTTTCAAGTCATCGTTTTCAGTGTCTGTCACGAATTGACGCTTGCCCGGTCTTGGAGGGAGAAAAGCTTGATTACCATGGTGGGACTCAAAGTTTAGATAATTTGGTATTCGGTCTAAAATGGTAACAGGGGTGCTATATAGTGAGGAAAATAGCGAAAAGGCGAAATGAAGCCGTCAAAAACCTGCAAAAAATATTTACTTACGCGACTCAGAAAATATTTTCGGACGAGTTTCCCTTTGGCATCGTGCCAATAACCGCTACGATAGATGCGGCTGTACGTATGTCTCATATACATGCAGCATAGTACTGCAGGTATGCGTTGATGTAGTTAATAATACATGCGATCGACTTATTTTCTAGAACAAGTCATTGAAAGAGATAGTTTCGGAGCGTGACTCAAAACTTGATGCTCTTCGTGTAGCACTGGATGAAGAGCAGGAAAGAAGGCAGAGGGATCACCAAAGCTGGAAGATGGACCTCACGGCTGCACAGGTACTGTGTGCTGTTCAGTGGTATGATCTTATAGAAATACGTTTCCATCCAGGACACATCTTCCGCACTTCGACGCGATCTTGAAAGAATTCGGAACGAACTTGAACAGCAAAGATGAGAAGATCCGCCATTTGGAGTACCAGCTGCAAAGCTACGAAGAAAGTGTCAGTTTGGTTCCTCTTTTATAACAGACGTCTTCAACATATTACTTAACTGCCCTTCGTCTAGAATGTCCGTATGGCTGAAGTGGTATCGGACTTGGCCTCAAACGAGAACAAAGTTGTACGTAGCGCAGGTGCACATCTCACTAATGTTGCTCAGGTGCAGACTATGTCGCCGATGGCTAAGGTTTGCTTGATTTTGAGAACAATTTATCGTGGACCCTTTATGTTGCTATATTTCACAGGTGAAATCTCGAGATGCTCAAACGGATTTAACTCGAACTTTCTTGGCTCAGATGGAATGTGATGCAGTTTCTTACTCTTCTGAAATGAAAGCCTTACGTTCTGCTTATACCGAACTGAGAGAAGCTGTCGGCCAGCTAGTTGTAAAGAACATCGAACCGCTTCCGGACACTGTGTCAGTCCTCTCTTATTCTAGAATAATATTTGGGCAGTTCTGCAACGGGAGAGGGGGCATTTTGCACTTTTGCTACTTCCCATCGACGTGTCGAGCCATCTAGAGAGCTATTTCATGAGCTTACAAGAGTTGACAGGTTTTACCATGGTGGCTTGACGAGCTTGCTGTCACAGGTTTCACCGGGTATGTGACAAGAGGATCGTGATTCGCCGCGCTGTGGGCGCCGCGTGCGACGTCGCGCCCGCAAATGACTGGTTACAGGTAGTAGATGGCGGCAAGAGGCAATTCAAAACCGAAAATGGTCATGATTGTTTACAATGACGGGATCTACATGAAGTTCGGTACTCCAGTCTACAGGTTAACACGAATTAATAAAACGCCGCGAACATGACCGGGCGCGGCGGAGCGGCGAAGTACGATCCTCTTTACCGTCTCCCGGTTTCACCAGACAGAGACCTGTAAAAAGGAAGTGACGCAGCGAAGATGCAAAATGCCCCCTTCCCTGCTCCCGTTGCCAAACTGCGCCTAATACATAATACGTTTCG
>MU931612.1:0-13452 GCA_036418165.1 Cooperia oncophora
GGCGCATCCCATCATACGCGGCGAGCAAGGCTGCAGGAGGACGCGATGACCTAGCTGTCTCCGCCCATACAGTCATCGCGGGCGAGCCTTCTAACAGTCCTAATTCTTCGGGGACTTTTTGATTCTGATTTTGTGAAATTGTTCATAATATACATCTCTATAAATAAACTTATGGTTAGAGTCACCGAGAAAGTCAAACATAATTCTGTATCAGGTCCTAGTTGTTTTTCTACCAAAAATGCCAATACTGTTTTTCAGGTGATCGACGTTGAGCGGAATCCCAACTTCAACTGCAGTTCTTTGAGCCAGTATGATCAAATCAAGATTGTTTCCGATTGCAATAAGAACATCTCAGAAATCAGTCGTGTACCAAGGATATTCCGGCCGACTCGGGTACAGGTCCAATGGCAGCCATGTCATTGAAGGTTTTCCTTGAAGCTAAACTGCAAATCCTTTTTCTTTCAGGATTGCGACATTGCCTGCCAAGCTGAAAAGCACTATAAAGCTCTCCACAAATACGTCCTTGATCTTTGGAAGATCCTTAAGCAGAAATACGAGAATTTCAATTTGGATGTAAGTCAAACAAAATAAATTTCTAATATTTTTTGCCATAGATTTTTTTGTTTGTGGAAAAGGCGCTAAGCGTCGAGCGAAGTCATTAAAGGAACAGTCAAAAAAGGGATGTGAGGGGTTGCAACAACGATTCGTAGGCGCTAGTTTGCCCTCAAACGAAGAACAAAGCAGATGAGACCGTCGAGAGCACCTTTAAAGCCATTTTCCACGTTGGCCATGCGGGCGGAGCCCTCAGGCGGGTTTCTGACATGACATGCTCACAGGTCACGGGTGTTCGAACGTGTGGTTTTTGAGGTGAAGTTCAGTCTAGTTTGCCCGCTCCCTTTCCCGACGGGACGGGACGGGATGTTGCGCTATTATTGGCGCTATTTATTGGCGCTATCCCTTTATTGGCTCTATTTTCCTTGCATTCTTTACTGAAGAAGTGAATATTTTGAGGTGGAGATCTAATTATCCACCACAAGCGCTCACATGAAACTATGTGTTAGAACTACTACATCACAGTGCTTTACTTAGTCAATATCCGCGAAATGGAATCGGCGGAGAAAGAGTAGGGAACTCATAACCCTCACCGGTATTACCTAGGAAACCTCCTTTGCGTCCCATCTGATCATAGTGAAATCCTGCTTTAAAGAAATATGCGAAATAACGATCGTTGTTCCCCAAACTGCCGTGAAACCATTATTTATTGCAGACACTCTCGGAACCTACAAGAAGTTCTTCAAATGGTCGGCGATCGCGTGAATCACGGGGGGGGGGACAGGGGAGGCCCACTAAATCCAAAGTGCTTTGAATGAAAACTAGTCAGATGATCGCACGACATGAGAGCACACAGCAGCAAACCCGCACCCGTTACTCCGATCCGAGATGAAAGAAATCAATAGCGACTAAAAAATAACAGTTTAATGACAAAGTCATTAGACAGATAAACAGAACCATAAATTGAAATGTAATATCAACGAGAATGATAAAAATCACCAAAAAGAGTTGAAATAAATTGTTAACGTAAAGGGAGAGCGAGAACTTATTATGAAATAATAAAGTTTTACGGATTCACTGCTGACGCGACGGAGCGAATCCGATTCGCTTTCTGCCAACATCGTAGATTTGACAGTATTGTCGAATGAATGGATCGCCAAGAATCCAGGATGGGCCAAATCCACCGCTATCCATTCCAAACAACGACAACATACAGCGGCCATCACCAGCTGGGACGATCATATGTTCTTCGGTTCAATGAGGTATACGTTTTGACCAATGGCGAGCTTAAGTGATGGTTGGGCGTAGCAGTTGATGAAGTACACGCCATGCGATTGGTCGTACTGTGAAAAGCGTAAAATTGATTGAATATGGAAGCTGGAGAGAGAAGCCGGTATGAATGTCGTAGAATCTCACCATGGCTCCGACAGCTCTGGCAATCTGAGAAACAACAGAGGATGGACCTCCAATCAATGAGGTACCGGTGTCGGAGATTACTTGATAGCGCTTTTGCCTGAGGAAATAACCAGACTTCACTCCATCCATCTGAAATATGTTAGCTACAGAACCGGTCATTCTGAATTACAGTACTCGTCCTTAAAACAACGAGAGGGAAGGTAATTAGAGTTTTCTTGCGAATGTCTTCTTCGTGATTTTCCTGAACAAGGGACCTCCTACATTTGACAAATGAAGTGGGGAAGAACTTACCACAAATTGCCAGTAGGTGGCGGATGAAAGAGGCTGGTAGGCGATGATTTGTCCACAATTTTGGGTGTCAATTCCACCATACGTATAAACACCGCCGTCAACGTTTTCCTGCTCTTAATGAGAGAAGCATGTTCAAGGTCTTACATCTAAGAGCTCATTCAAAAGGTTGGTCCAATTCAACTTGGGAACGAGTATCATTTCCTATTTTCCAGCAAGAATAAGAACAGCGGAATCTCGCACCCACTATATAGCAGATATAATCGCAATTGGGTGGGGCGGTGCTAAGAGGCGTGGAATAGGTCCACGCGGCTACATTTTCTACCAATAGGGACAGGTTTGGGTAAAAAGCAACCAGTAGTAGAGAATACACGGGATTTCACTGTTTAGTCGCTGAATTCGTATTATTCGCCTCTATCTGACCTTGGTGCCGCTCTTCTGCTCGTATTTTGGCTCAGGTCTTCTTTCGAAACTCACTTTGTCAATATCCGATGGTCTTCATATAAAAAAAACTCGTTTTGAGATGGTTTTCTCAAGAGCTCTCCGCGCCAGTTGGAAAACAATGGTCCGTTAGGAAAGTGTTTTTTTTTGAAAATTCCCCTGGATTTGTCAGTACCTTTGTCGAACGGCAACTTTCCTGGGATTCAAAGCAGTGGTGGCACCAAGGGCTAAGATAGTGCCTCATCAAATCCTAAACACTTGGTACGTTTCATTTTATCAGAATGTTTTCAATACTAATTTCATTTGGACCAACCTGCTAGATCTGATTTACCAACCTCCAACGTGTTTCATGAAAACTGTGAAGACAGGTTGATCGAGCAACCCCTGTTGTATAGCGTTGATGAGTGGAGGTGTAACCCCACCCTCAGCAATACTCGGGAACGCCAAGCCAAGGATACCATCAATTGGTTGCTGTAAAACTGATTTCAAAACCGCTAACACTTCTATGAGGTTCATGTGAACTTACTCCGGCAAAGAAGGGCGCTAGATGAGTCGCCTGTCCGAATACGGTTTTCCGAACGACCAGTGGGTTAGTGCCAGGTGAACCAAATCGAACTGTGTCCATGCCAAAGAATCCTGACGCCGAACCGGTACCATACTAAAACATCATTATTTAATGAGACGACAAACGTCATAATAGGCACCAGACTCCAGGGAAAACCCGAGAAACACTTTACCCACAAAACATTCCGTTAGTGTAAACGCCGATCAGGGTCTTGAATAATACGGAAGACTCGTAGAGTAATAGCCCTGAGGTGACTTGAGTAGGAAGAAGCCCACCTTACGAGAAGTTGAACAGCCCTATAACCCCCATATGAGCCCATACCCAAGCAATGTGCTTTCAGTCGGATCCACCTTTCCTCCCGTAATCTGCCACATATTCAAGCCACAAACCTGAATGTGCCATTTCCGTCCCTTGCGCACATATGTCGATGAAATCGCGGGATTGAATTTGCTTTTACCGTCACATGCGTCTTCATTACGACGACTGAAGGACATCCGAGGCATCCACGGGAAGCCACCTCCCCGACAACAACTCTGATCGCTGCAGAAGAATGGGCAGAACACTGAAAAAGGCACGATGAAGGAGAACGATTGACCGTCTCCGCCCATACAATCAACGTGAACTATGCATTTAAACGATTAAATGAAAAAACGCCTCTCCCCAAATTAAGTAATCTGGAGCGAACTCTATGGGGAGCGAAATGAAGCTATCAACCCGCGCATCAGTCGGATTCCGCCTTCTTTCGCAATCGGTATATCCTCGTTGTGAAATTTATATGAGAAGAGTCTCGTGTGCGATAACTAACTAGTATTTTAGTGATCCATCGGAGTTATGATCGTCATGCTTGCGAATGATAGGGAATATGGAGGGGCGTGCGTTGAATCGCTGCCAGCAGCCCTTTCTGCCAGTTGTCGTGGACCCAGGAATGGCACTATTGGTGGAAACTTCACCGCTTCAGTCCGCGCCCTTCACACGCCCTACCGTTTGCAAGGACTTCCGACACTGTCTCCTGTACGCCCATGGATGTTAGGGACCGCATCGAGGTGCGAAAGTTAAGGGGGGGGGTCGTATTGGCAGTTCCTTACAGTTTTTCCTAGATCTCTTGGATTTTGCAGGGATTCTTCATTTGTAATTTCAACTAAGCTAATATTTGTAATTGCAACTAAGCTAATATGGAAATGCTAGAACGTGACAAAAATACGCCCATGGTGCTCCAGAGGCTCCCACAGCTCACAACCTTCAAAACAATATCCGGCAGGATTTGTTCCAAGGCCTCAAGACCAAGTAATGGGGTAAGGGGTAATTCAATGGTTTTCTCTACCTTTCTCCAAGCTAAAGTTGTTGTTTTCTCTATGAATTTCATGAAAATATACCATCGATACTGCATTCTAGCGAGTAGCAGTTGCCACCGCTGCCGCCGCCGCCACCACCGCCGCCACCACCGCCACCACCACCACGTTTTCCGCATGTCACGTCGGGAATCCATAGGTTGGATGATCCCGTGTCGAGTACCACCTGAAATACGCCTGTCCTCCTGCCAGCTATCCCAGCAGCAGTTGGGTAAGTGTCATCGGAAGAAATTCAGTTGAAAATGACTTACCCTGAATTCTTGTTCAGGTGTTCCGATGGTGATATTTCCGAGGTATTCCTGGTCATCGAAGTCGCTAACCTAAACCGCTCATAAATATATCCCTCTGAAGCTTTTCTTCCCCGCCTTTCCTGAAGTAAGTAAACGCAAACCCTCTGATGGTATATGCTTTTTGATTTTGCGGCCGACATTTGTATCACAGAGCGAGCAGCATTCTTCATTTTGACATGTTCAGCCCAGGTTCCTTCGCGGATCATTTTCGCCCTTCTTGGTTCGATCTTGACGAGACGAACTTGGTGCACACCTGCCAAGGTGCAGCCCACTAGGGCTAGAGAAGCCAACAGCAGACGCATGAGGCTGAAAGTAGTTTAGTTATCTATGCGTCCATTATTTTGTATAAGCTCAAATGAGGAGGCGGAGGTGGTGTAGTGACAAGTGGCGCGCTTACCACTCGCGCGGTCCTGGGTTCGAATCCCAGGTCGACACCCGCCCAGGCCAACCAAGCCTTCTACCCTCCGGGGACGGTAAATTGGTACCAGATTCGTCTGGGAGGATAAGAACACTGACTTGTACATCGGCTGGCTCATTGTATAGGCCACATCGCATTCAATAAGCCACTACGATTCTGAATGGAAGTAGAATGCGTCCCACAAAGGATTGATCAACGGCGAAGACTTTAATCCTATCCTTAAAGCTCAATGAGACCGGGTTTGTCAGAGAAGCAGATTGAAAGAGTAGAGAGAGAGAGAGAGAAGTGGAGGACTTACAATAATCTTTACTATTTTCTCTGGGAATGGAAATTGTCCAGGCTGCGAACCGTAGACCTCGGGGAGTGATGGGTAGATCAGATCATTGTTCAGAATCTAATTTTTCGAGAGAGATTCGGGAGAGGAGGGGAAGAGGCTCGGAGAGGATCCTGAACTTCTGAAGTTTGAGGAGTTCCAGACGGATTCTCCGGTTTGTATTTTTGGTTTTCATCAAGTGAGAGATCTGCCCTCCCAACCCTCCTCGCTCATATGATCCAGAAAGGACTCTTTGACTTGGGGAGGGATAGGTAAAGCACAACCTTCAGGATATCACGGATACTGAGCCCGTAATTCGCAACTGAATCTCCATTTCAACATAGTCGACCAGTCCTGAGGGCTTTAGGGACCTGGACAACATGCCTCTTTCCCAAGTGCTCATCGCCACGACTTCATTGTTCTGCCATTGTAGTCGAGCCTGCTTTTGGGCGTAACAGCACTGCCGAAGGGGAGGCTGCGCTGCGCTTGTCTAACAAACGGCGGACCGTTTGCGTCCATTCCTAGTCAGGTGATGGTGGAATAAGCGAGGAGAATAGTTTCAGAGTTGCTTTAGAGGATCAGGAAACAAGCGCCGCAGATAGGCTAGGGCTTAGTACAGAATCGGATCCTTGAACGCAAAACTCCACTTACCTTACAGATATAAGGCAAAGTTGAATTGGAGAGTTAGTGAATAACGATTTTGAAGAGTACTTCGATTGTCCGCTTTGTACTTTCATTTTATATAAGGTTATTCAGCTGTACAAATAAGGAACCGCTGGATTGGCACATGGTGTCATATGAAATTTGAAAATTCGTCACCAAAAATGACGACAACTCTCATTGTTTTCATAATCAGCAGCACTTTTGTTATAATGGTTTCAAAACTCGTCACAAATCCACACAAAAATGCGAAATCTTCAAAATTTTGTCCAACGTTGCATCGGTGCCCATTCCTGCTTCTTGCATGGCCTCTAGCTCAGACAAGAGAGTAAATGAGCGACCAGCCTGCACTTTGAAAAGCTGGCATCTTCACCTTTCAGTAAGCCAGTAATTTTTCCATTGGCAAAAGTAATTCATAACAGCACAGATCAGCAGAAGGGTATGTCCCGCTGTTGAGGTGAATTTCTGCAAAATACGACCCTTTTCCCTTGAAAAATCCATTCGGTCATCCTCTTCCATTTGTCATCCTACCTATCGTCTTCATGAGTTTTTCAACTTCCTAGCGTCCGTTTCACCTATTCTTTCCTAAAAAAATCGTCGAGTGGAGGGGAGGGGGTATAGTTCTTCTGAAACCAGGATTAACCAGGAGAAGCACAGGCGTTGTTTACAAGAACAAGTATGATACCCCTCCCACCGGCTACCAAAACCCCTTTCAATGGGGATCCCCAGTGCAGAAAGTGCCCTGAGGGTTCATGGGAGGCCTTTCTTGGAAAGTCATGTAAACTTGTTGAGTTCCGCCTGTTCTTCTCCTTCTAACCAACATTAGAACAACAGTTGGAAAGAAGGACGCTCCTTATCCTAAAAATCCTTCAGATGCTAGGGAGGAAAAAGGAGTCATAGGGAGGGAGATGGATCGTTTTTGAATTACTGAATTTTTTTCAACATTTTACGATTTTTTGCCGCGTTTCAGTCATACAAGCTCTAAGCAGCGCTTCTGCAATAATCGTTTTCTTATAGACGAGTGAGTGTCCACTAGCCCTGTCCTCTCACATACCATATGATTTAGGCGGATACAGATTTAACAGCAATTTAATTTATTTATTAAGGCCGTGCAGAAAGAAAATCCAGCAGAAATTCACACAGTCTGCTGCCATTTCTTCGTCCATAAGGCCAGCAGCGCCGTGCAGGTCGTTTGTCTAATGTGCTCGCCAATACCACACCCTATTCCACGTAAATTTCGAGAAAATATTAAAAAATAATAGGCGCTGTTTTCTATTCATTTCAGATTCACTGTCGAGCACCCTATATAAAGCAGTTGTGGGTATGTCATGACAAGATTTCTAAATTTGGAAGCAATATCGTCCTAATTTCATCCGGGACTGTGTTTCAAACGATGGAGTTGGAACTACGATCCACTGGCGTTTGACTAAAATCTTCTTAGTTTTCTTTAAAGAACGAGCTGCGAATAGCCCGGATCTAAAGCAGTGTGAGCCTGAGAAGAGCAGTGCGTTCAGGGTCTGAAGGGGCAGCAGGTAAGGAGTCAAAACGTGTATTCTCTGAACGCTGACTAGATGGAAAAACAGATTGAGCACTTCATGGAAACTGCTGAGTCGCCTGGAGAAGTCTCTGTAATTGGGAAATCCATGATTTATTGTGTTTGCAGAGATCGCTGTTGGATCTGACACAATGATTCGCCTTTGGCTTGTTTGTTGTTGTGACTATTGCTGGCTTTTTGCAGAGGTTCCAGTTGCGAGTTATTGTCTCAAGAGCAAATTTTTTGCTAATAGCTCATGAAAAATTGAATTGTGGCATTCTTATGCTGCATATAATTCATCCCACCCTCTAGAGCTGTTTGCAATTACCAAGAAAAGTCATGCAGCTTTTGACAGCAAATATGTCAAATGCACCTCCCTACTGTTTTATCATCGCTGTGCTGTGCTACATAGCCTCGTAGTATCATACTGAACTTTATTGCAGAAAAATTAAGTTTTGTCAATTCTTCTGAAGCGAGGGAGCGAAGCCGATCTGCTGGTTGCCAACGTCGTAGATTTGACAGAATTGGCGAATGAATGGGTCACCGAGAATCCAGGCAGGACCAAATCCACCGCTATTCATTCCGAAGAACGACAGAATACAGCGGCCATCACCAGATGGCACGATCATGTTCTTCGCTTCAATGCTGTATGTGTTTTGTCCAATGACGAGATCAAGGGACGCCTTGGCGTCGCAGTCGATGAAGTACACTCCGTTCGATGGGTCGTACTATAAAAGTAGCAGTAACTAATTATATTTGGGTGTGACGAGTTGAAATGAATTTTGTTTGAAATTTCTTAGGACCTCACCATTGCTCCAACTTGTCTGGCAACCTGCTGTGCAACGGAGGATGGACCACCAATCAATGAAGTTCCGGTATCGGAGATCACTTGCCAACGCCTCCTCGTAGAGTATTGGCCAGATTTTGCTCCATTCATCTGAAAGGTGGTACATAAAGGCACGGTCTACGATAAAAAGCACTGGTGATGTTGCAGAAATATGGAAGAAAATTCGCCAAGTGAACCGTCTATGAAGAGAAAATGCCAAAGGGAACGTTGGAAACGCATTCGTCAGGCCTCCTCTAGCCTCAAACAACTGTAGAGGTAAAAGACCGAAAAGAGGCCGCGCGCTGGGACGATTCCCGTCGACTGATTCCCAGTAATGAACCTATGACTCTACAGAGAGATATTGAATGCATTCACTCCGTGATACTTGCCCGGGAGCATTACTTTTGGCTGGAAGGCCGACTTTGGAGGCGGAGTCTGGAGGCGGAGTCACTGGAAAAAGGGATGTACCACTGAAGCAACTTTGCGCCTTAATCCCTTTACCGTACAACTTTCCGCCGCGAAACTGGCACAGGGTTGTCCACTCCGGACCGCACTACCTTCCCACATAACCTCTTGCATTTTCATAGGTCATCGCGGACCGTTCCTTTAATTTTGTTCTCTATGTAATCCTGAGCACCAACCTTCCCTGGACCGCACTTTAAGTTGATTTTTGGACGCAAGCAGGTGAACACGCCGACCGGATTAGTTCCCTCTCCCCCCCTCCAGTTGTCATCAGGGCGCAGGGCATGCTTGCAATGTGTTATAGCGCGAACCTCATTTGGTGCCGGATCTGTGAGTGATTTGACCACTTGTTTATTGAGTTGCTTTCAACAGGATCGTATCGAAAAGTCGAGGGAAATTTCCGGGATCCTTCTATAATAACCAGTGTCCCAGAAGGAAGGTTTGGGTCACAATGGACAACGGACAACTGATAGAGCGGTAGGGGGTGTTGAGGTGTTAGCGCAAGCTTCCTTGCATGACCTCTCTCTGATCTCAAGCCCGAAATCCTCAAAGATGATTCGCCTCTTGTTTGGGACAAGGATGGCCTTATTCGGCTTCCTGCATTTTTTCGCTACCCGCCAAAGTTTTTCGCAGGCCAATCGCGAAATGTGTCTGGAGACGGGAAGGTGACTCTGAACCTCTGACATTCTTCTTTTTAGGCTTTTGCTCAAAAAATGGCTTAACAATTTTCGGAATTTTTTTGTGTCCTTGAAATACTGAAATTCCTGAACATAATGTGGTTAAGGACTTGCCGTGAACTGCCAATAGGTAGCAGATGACAGGGGCTCATAGGCGATAATTGGTCCACAGTTGTTGGTGTCAATTCCACCATAAGTGTACACACCACCGTCAACATTTGCCTGCTCTGAAAATTACAGTACGTTTGGCTTTCAGCCTACTCTAGTACTAATCAAGTTCATTCATTCACCCACCTCCAACGTGTTTCATGAAGACTGTGAAGACAGGTTGATCGAGCAACCCTGTTGTATAGCGTTGATGAGTGGTGGAGTGACTCCAGCCTCGGCGATGCTCTTGAATGCCAGGCCAAGGATACCGTCAATTGGTTGCTGTAAAATGGCACCTTAAGGTAGGGTTTTACCAATGGTATATGATATTTCAGACTCACCCCGGCAAAGAAGGGCGCGAGCTCCGTCGCTTGTCCGAATACAGTATTTTTGACGACCAGTTGGTTCGTACCAATGGAGCCGAATCGAACAGTGTCTTGACCGAGGAAGCCTGATGCCGAACCGGTACCATACTGAAGTGCCAGTTTTTGAGTGAGATGAGGAACTTATGGAGAGTTTTGCGTGGTGATCCTTGTATTCTCGAGCCTTCTTTATCTCGTGGGTGGACATATTCATAAAATGAACCTGAATGTTCCATCTTCTTCCCTGGCGCACATACGTAGTTGATTTCGAGGAGTCGAATTTGTCCTTGCCATCACATGCATCACCATAGTTGTAGGTTCGCATGAACGTGTCGGAGAAGCCTGCTCTTCTGCAGCAAGTCTGGTCCCTGCACAGGAACGGGCAGAGCGCTAAAAGGGAAAGGGAAATGTCTCCTCTATGGCGCAAAAATTCATTTTTCCTCAGAATCTTTGTGTCATAAATGAAATGTGAGGTAAAATGAGTAGTAATCCTTAGAGTAAGAAGTCACGCTATTCCCTTACTCGGTCAGCCCACTGAGTTCATTTCACTACGGTGCAACCACCCGGCTGCTCACCCCTTCGTATTCGAACGAAGAATGAAGTGCAACCCGAAGGCATGTAGTCAAGGTGAATATATCTTAGGCCAGAAACTCAGGCTACGCTGGCAGCAAGTATCATAGGGATTTATCGCACACACCATTGGACCCCATTTCCTCTTTTTCTTCATCGAGCTTCGTGCGTTTAGAGATCCTCGCTCAATAATTTCTTTTTCTAAAAAGAATGCAAGCACGAACCTGCTTGATTCACATGGAAAGCTGTGCTATTCCCTCTTAAAGAGAGAGAAGGATGGGCGCTGTTTGTCGTGGGGGACGGCACTTTTGTACTACTATTGCTTCCGCCTCGGTTCCGGTCTACCAAATCTCACTCCGCTACTACTTCGTGGAACGCTTGTAAAGCCTGGAGTAAAATCGTCCTAAGCCACCATCCTGAAAACGTGTCAACGTCGAGAAACATGTACCACCATAGATGGGTCGGCACCGTTTAGGCAAGCAAATGACCCCAGCCAGTCGACAAACTGCGCCGAGAAGGATTTTTACCCCTGAGGAAGATTCTCCTTGGTCAGCCAAAGCACTGCTATTTTGATCAGCACGAAAAGAAAAACCTAGACTTACTCCAAAGAAATTCGTAATTCATAAGTGCAAAATGAGCTTACGTCCGATCTTGCAACCCATCGAATCGCAGCTGTCGCCTCCGCCACCACCTTTTCCGCATGTCACGTCGGGTACCCATAGGTTAGACGACCCCGTGTCGAGAACCACCTGAAGCATGTCAGTATTAGTTAGTTATTAGTCAGTATTAGTTATTAATTTGGTCTGTAAAGGACATCTGTCAACAGCGCGGGGTGTTAACAGTGGTTATTTCCTTGACTGGGGGTTTTTTAGAGGACGACTTTGGGTAAGAACGGGACTGGGGTCATTCTGAATTTTTTCGCTTGCTCTAGGGAAAAGGAGCTGTGATAATGGGGTTAGCTCTGCAGAGAAAGTAGCTTCGAAGATGGGAAACCAATTTCTCACATGAGCATTCCACATTACAGTAATCCCACCTTTTCAAAATGAGCACTTCGGCCATTAACCGATACCTTTGGAACTTCTTCAGAACCTAACTCACTCTGAATTGTTGCTCAGGTGTTCCAATGGTAATGTTCCCGAGGTATTCCTCGTCATCGAAGTCGCTGACCTGAACAGCTCAAAAATATCTTTCTGAAAGCTGATCTGCCCCACTAACCTCAATAATCTGGCACGAACCCTCTGTTGGTATGGTCCATTTATGGCCGTCAACTGTGTCATAGAGCGAGCAATATTCTTCATTTGCACGTGGCGAGCCCAGGTTCCTTCGCGAATCATTTTCGCCCTCTGTGATTCGATCTTCACAAGAGGAATCTGGTAGACACCTGCTAAGGTGCAGCCCACCAGGGCTATAAGAGCCAATAGCAAACGCATTGTGCTGAAAGCAGTCTGATTACTGTACCACAACTAGTGTGAATAAGCCTAAATGAGCTAGGATATCGGAGAGCAGATGGACAAGAGTAGAGAGAGCTTACGGTGTAGAGCAAGTAAGACAAGGACTGGACTCTTTCACGATTTCCTCTACGAGCAGGCTCGCCTCAGCTTGGAACTGACTATATCGCGATAAAAACCGTTAAAAGAGAAGAGCATGTCAGTATGGCTCCAAATCGGAAAGAGACGGGGAAAAGAATCAAAGCATGAGACACTTTTGTAGGTTCAAAAATGCTATCAGTTCATCTAACCCTCCTAGATATTTATACTGTACCTTTTTGGTGTGTCCGCACTTATTATCAGTAAAGTACGGTCTAAAGTCTTAATTCTGGCCGATCATGTCATCACATGATTGCCATGATAACCCAAATCATCTCGAGAGAATTCTCAGAGGATTATATGATTCACATCCGGTTGTCTCCGGTCAGCAGAGCTACGGTATCACTAAAACAGCGCCTCCCATCTTAAAGGAAAAGGGTTGCGGCGCTTTCAGTATAAGCCACGTATGTGCTTGCGTGATAATAACGGAGAAAAGCCTCCTTTTCCGCCATTCTTCATGCGAATTCATCCTTCTGAAGACATCCTCTTAACCTTGTTGTGTGTAGAAGCGCCTCCACACAGGGGTCATGTGAAGCACAGCCTAGAGGAACTATGTGTTGGGCCCGCCCTAGAAAAAGTGGGATTCCAAGCAGTGTTTGAATTGTACTCGGATCCATGTTCGTTTCTTGGACATCATCAGTCAGAGATTCTCCCCCCCCTCGCACTCCGTCCAATCTATTCAAGCCTGAAAAAGCCCTTCGTCTTCTAGCTCTCGAGATAGTCCACGCACTTTTTATCAGCTTAGGGTCGTGTTGAACGGTTTGACCTGGACAATGACTTGAAACCACAAATATGCTTGTAACAGAGGCGGAGTGGGGCATTTGTGCAACATTCATTGGCGAGCCTTTTGTTCCCTTGTAACCCAGAGAAAGTGTAGCCTTTCACTAGAGGGATAGAGCGACTCCCTTTCGTTCCCTTGTGAACCCAGAGGAAGTGTAGCCTTTCACTAGAGGGGTAGAATGACTCAAAACTCCACCCATGCGCCCTAGGTCTTGA